>DWPV01003245.1:0-15545 GCA_018251915.1 Urbanus proteus proteus | reverse complement strand
TTGTCTTGTGTGTTGTCCATGGCACCCACGACACAGGAGAAAATCCTACTGTGGGGCTATGAGTGTAAAGCGTTATTATTTATTTATTTTAGAATGCTCGTGATATTGAAATTGCAATATAATGTATTGAAAAATTACATTTTGGGTTGCGTCTCTTAGGCCTTTGAAAAAAAAGAGCGTTCTCTGAAAAACGCACACAAAGGCCTAAAATGTAAAATTTCAATTGACTAATGTCTTTCTAACAAATTCACCTTTTAATCATTGCCTAGAAGTAAATGGTAGTGAATATCTTAATATTCTTATCAGTCCAATCATCCAATATTCTTAAAAGCTTACGTATTATAAAATAATTTCTTTGTTTTTACAAAAAATAATAATAATTTGTAGAGGATGACATACTCCCAACTGTCCTTTGATATTAACTTATCATTTTATACTCATAATAATAAATTCAAGCACGATAACATTATTACGTCAATAACAGTTATGTTCTAATGTACATTTATTAATGGCTACTACTGACGTAAAGCTATATTTTCTTTTATTAACAATGTCATAGTCCTTCCTTTTCGAAATTTCGGACACCATTACGGTTCTATTTAAATCATTATTGTTATCAGCTAATATCTACTTTCATTTGGTTCGCTTTCATTTAGTTATGTTATAGACACTTTTTCCAATGGCAAGACGAATTATGGTATTTTATTTGAAGATGAATGACAAATGCAATATTTATTTCTTACGTCTTTATAAGATTGGCGTACTGAACGAGCATGCAATCAATCTGATGGTGTGTGATCACTGAATGAAATGTCTGTCATGAATGAAAGTCTATACCTAGGTAATTCCACATAATATAGTAGAAAGGTTTTACTTGAAGCCGATCATTTATGCGTTGCCACTTCTGATGATAAAGATGGTCGCTTCATATATAGGTCATACGTCATCCACATAACATCCACAGAAACACGAGATCTACTTCCATGTAACAAATAGGTGTGGCTTTTATTATTCTATCACAATCTGTTAAGCGAATTAGAATATACCTTGTTTTAAAATGCACGTTACGATTCATTCTTGTTGTTTACATACATGTTTATTTTAACAGTTTATCTTACACTTTCCTTATTAACTCCATCGCTTTTTAGCTACGTTGGTGATAAGGTAGAAAAGCATGCGGTGCAATACACAGTGGTTGCGAATGTGCACATTTTTAGGAAGAAGTGTATACGGCACAACAACACTATCACTAGGCAAGTTTTGTAATGATTTTAGACCATCCGGTGGTGGCTGCGGGAAATGTTACGTGTGCCTTTAACTTTGAAATGAATGAATGTCTGTGTGATTTAGGTGTTTTGTTATTTTAACTTAAGGTGATAGTATTGTCTTATTAATGTCAAGTGACTAGTTGTACGTGCTTCAGTCGTGAATGTGGAGAATGACTGACGACTCAGTAAATCTTTTTCAATAAATTGGTGATGGTTTCATTATTGTTGTCATTAATATTTTTTGCGTTTTCACTTTTATTATTCTATTTCTTGATTGTTTTTTTTATTAACACGGAGATTCGATGTGGCGTTATAAGACTATTTCTACTACACTAACATAAAATAACATTGCTGTTGTTAGTAATGAAATAGTTTTAAAAGATTTCTTAAGGATCTTGATAACATTTAGATATTAAACTAAGTGTTATACGAAATATTTAGGTATCTATTATTTTTTATTAATAAAAAGTATTTATCTCTGTGGTTGTTAGGTCAAGGCTTTGACGTCATATTAATATGTTTGCTGTTATAATTTAGTAATGAGGATTCGTTATTTATTAATCAATACACAAGAGGTTGAATTTTTCTGCCTTACTTTATTTAAGTTGATAAAAGTAGAATAGTAATTATTTTTAGATTGAAAAAAAATCGGTAGAAGGGAGTGGATACTATAGATGTACGCTAACTTACATATTACGCCTTATTTATTAGTCTTCAAGAGTGACAGAGCATATGTGATCGTGTGATGTTGACTACACTTGTCGACTACTACTGGTAGATTCAATCTGGATTCTCTTTTTGGATTCAAATCTATACATGGTTAGTCCAATAATTGTAATTATGTATAAGGATTAGTGAAAACCACTGAAAGAACTATATTATTTACTATAACAACAAGTATTTACCCGCAGCTTCGCTCTCGCTCAGGTACATACACACAAAGGGACCGTAGGTATAAAAAAAGGTACCTTGTAGGTATAAAAGTTACTTTTCTATACCTCGGGTGTAGTACGTTTTTTCGGGATGAAAGAAACTCTATGTCCTTTTCTAGACCCGTTACTATGTGTGTGCAAAATTTAATAACGATCGGTTGAGTAGTTAAAGCGTGAAAGCGTTACAAACAAACAAATAAATGGACTTTCGCATTTATAATAACTAAAAGGATTATAGGATTATACTGTATTATAACAAGATCTATATTGATAAAAATGACCTACATTAGAAAAAATATGTGACACTAAAGTACAATTAATTGAGTTCATTGTAATAAAAAACATATATTCTCATGCCATCCGACAGTTTTTCTATAAGAAACAAAATATGGAAAGAACGTGAAAAACTAAAGAGCAAATATTTAAGTAAATACGATGTATGTATTTCATACATTCTCATACTAAACATATCTATTGTTCTGTATTTTGATTGATTTTAATTGAATGTAATTAATAAATGCAAAATGACCTCGAGCGAAGTTTGATATGTCTGTAAACCACAATTAAATCATAGCATGATAGATAACATATCCTTTGCTAACAGGCTATTATTTCCTGTTTTTATATCGTAATAACAGTAAAAAGATACGATTTATCTAGTATGTTGCCTCATATTAACTATTATATCCCGGATACGAAACGTTCTAGAATATTTGTTTCTGTTACTATCAATAATTGCCTTTAATACATTTTAAATGGGTGTAAGCTTATACTTTTGTTACAGCGCACGATAATTTGTTTTAGAATATTTTATGCGAGGAATCGTCAATTGTTTAATGGAGTCATTAGCATTAGTTATTTATTTTATAAAAAAAATAGAAAATGAAATAATCAATTAATAAAAATAATAATCAGATAGAAAAACTCGTCTGAGCAGTTATTTATTTTTTGTAGCTAAATATCCTCTGTCTGTCATTCGATATAATTGATTTGATTTTTTTCTTGATTAAGAATTGATGCAGTTTTACAGAAAATTATTATTCAATCATCGTATATAGTTTTGTTTAATATATCTATTTTCTTTAGGATATATGGATAAAAGTATATTAATAGTAAACATTGCCGAATATTTCGCTAGGCATTTACATATTTCTAAGCATTGAGTTGTTCGTGCTCGTAATTATTAGTAGGTAAGTATTACATGAACTAACGTTTCACATCCACTTGTGAAACATTAATCGATGCACATGTTCGGATTTCGAACTTATTTTAACGAGTTTCTACGCCAACAAATGTAATAACATAAAGCATATAAATTTTACATAATACTACATACTCGTACAAAGGAATTATATGCGGTGGACTTCATTTCAGTCAATGATTTCAATTATTGGTATTGTGTGATTGTCAAAATGGATTTTTAACACGTACTTTTCAAATGAATGTCTTTTGTTGTCGTGTAGTGTGTCACAATAGTTTATTGTAGGTATTATTGTTTTCTGTAGGTATATTTGTTTTCTGTACTGAATATTCTTGAACATAATAAATACTCATAGTATATGAAATATCATTTTTTAGCATATTGGACTGCATTACTTAGTAGTGTAATTTCAATTGTAGACAGGCTAAAA
Organism: Urbanus proteus proteus; assembly: GCA_018251915.1. Taxonomy (NCBI): domain Eukaryota; kingdom Metazoa; phylum Arthropoda; class Insecta; order Lepidoptera; family Hesperiidae; genus Urbanus; species Urbanus proteus. Next base: position 11,714 of record DWPV01003245.1, on the reverse strand, counting down.
TAAATAATATAACGATTTAAAAAACATTTGAATTACATTTTTGTGCTAATTTTATATAAACAACATCTAGAGCTGATTAATTACTTTGCAAATTAAAACATCATGAAATAAGTGTATTTTCGATACAAATGGCCGTGCAAACCTACAACAGACTGTTAACTTAACTTAACTTCGTCTCACGATTTCTGAATTTATTGTCAATATCAATCAGCATTTATCAATTCTTATTGCATTTCATACTTAATTATGTGCATTTCATACACGATTAAGTTATGTGACATAGATGTCAGATGGGAGGTTGTACTTTGTAGTCGTATTCCTTTTTTATACCTGTATAAATATGATGATATTATTACTAATTGTTATTAACTATTATTACTAAAAAACTTAAACGATTAAAATACGTATCTAAAATTAGCACAGTAACTACATTATATCATATTTAATGCATTGGACATTTTTCACATTACTTACAAAAATAATTTCAATCGAACAGCACTTGCACATAATTTGTTTTATGGTATAATTAACTTATGCAATTAATTACATTTTAAACAATGATTTTTCTGATTAAGGTTATCACAAAATAAAAAGTCCTATTTGGCGATCAGATTTTTGCAATTAAAATACTTGTGTGGGTGTATAATAAGTGCATAAAATCTATGAAATAAATATGTATACTAATAATGCTTTACGCTAGATGCTAATCATGTATCTATGCATGTTCTCATTTCACATCACTCTTGGGCTTTATCATCGCTCTTTTGTGCTTGTTTTCGCGGGTATCCTTTCCACATTGCCATCATCTAAATTAACAGTAAAATAAACATTTACAGTAAACTAAATAGTAAAGATTAATTTCTAATTTCCTTTTTGATTTCAAAATACATTTGTAATTTTAAAGATAGGTAAAAAGCATAATATACGTGGCCGTACATTCCATTGACTGAACGCTCTTTTTCACCAGATTCGTGGCGTGTACGCCGAAGATGAGCAAGTCGTTGTGGCGGCTCAGTTGGCAGTTGTTAAGACAACTACACGCGTTCCTGTACACGACACACGATTCCTCCGAGGCCGCCCGAGCGTTTTACAAGCTTAGCATGGACCACAGAGACGACCGAAGATTGGATAGAAGGTGAGTTTTATACTTTTACTTTTATTGAGTGGCAATTATATTCTTTGGATGTTTATATTTATAAACACGCAATCAGTTTAAAATAGCACTCAAGCATCTGTACCAAGTTGGCCTACGACCTGACCACTTCTTTGTCTCTATCTGTCTCTGTAGCGACTTGTAACCAGCAGTGTAATAATAAAGGTTGAACTAAAAATGTTTGTTAGTCGGTTTTTGTTTGTTGTTAAATTATAGTATACCTAATTGATTTCACTACATAAAGTGCGGCTCGATATTTGAAAATAGATTATCACTATCAGTACGTCAGATAGGTATCTCCGCCATAAATACATATATTAATCTAAGATATATCTATTAAGCTACATATTAACGCTAAGCCATTTAGATAATGTTCGTGCGTCTTGGGTAATTGCCTTCGCGATTTGCATATTATTTCTCTTCTTCTATACGTTGCGACTGGATTATAATAATTATATTGAAGTCATATGATAGCTCGTTGAGCGTTTTCTTTCCCATGTTCATACCTATGACCTTCGCAGGTTTGACGCTACATGCGTTTATTTCATAAATTATGTAACCTAATATAGTTGCATAATTTTTAAATATATGAATAAAATACAATTATAAACTTCATTATTTTGATTTACACGTAAATGTAACAGTGGTCATACTGGTCATCCTTATGACATCTATAAACTTTAACCTTTGTCATGAAAGTAGGTAGATAAATGCGTTTCCAAACTTGAGGACCGAATTAAAACTAACTGTTAATTAGTAACTAGGTAACTACCTAGGTATACCTAATTGACTAAGTTAGAAAATCTCGGATAAGTATATTTTCCATACTACTACACTCTAAAATAATAAGTAATATGTAGATGGCTCTAGTGTTGCCAGCCAACTTCGTCAGATTTTTTTTGTCAAGTCGGAATTTTGAAACATTTCGAGTGAAAAAGGTGGGATTCTTACGTCGAAAACGGGACATAGTATGTAATGAGAAGTTTTAAAATATTCAACGGTCGATTCGATGCTGAAAAAGATAGACACTAATCAAGTTCGTGATTGCAGCGCCACGCCTGACCCGCGCAGGGCATTCAATTTTAGTTGAAAAATCGGAACTGTCACCAAAATAGGGATATCTGGCAACGTCATCAATTAATAAAATAATACCGCAATGGAATAATCTTGTCGTGACCTTGAGGGTTGCTGCTTATCGATGCAATTTCAAGATATTACACAATAATATACTTTATTGTAGTATGTTCATTATTTATTTGGCGTGTTTTTAAAAATGTTTTCGTATTAGTCAGCTATAATGTAATAATGATTTTTATGACAATGTCACACAAAAGACTAGATTTAATGCTTACTCAGGTCTGACCTAATGTAGGCTACGTATTCGCAGTTGTTGAGGGAGTGTTTTGACACATCCGTAATATTCCTACCTAATTTATGGTGGCTAATTGTTTATGTGGATATTTATCGAAATCCATTCAACTAATGAGTTAAACGAATAAACCTTTGTCTTCGTCCTTTCACCCGTATTTCGCGCGAATGCGGTATATTATTTAAATATCATAAAAATGATTTTTCAACTCCATCGCATCAATATCATAATATCTCCTTATTAACCAGAACGAAGTCCAAAGTCATAGATACCGGGTAACAATATCTGACATTCAACATTAAATCTTATCATGACCGCCAAGACCAGGACCTTATCGACAATAATTAAACTCAGAATATCAGTTAATCCACAAAGTCAACAACTTATAGGTATGTGACCTTCCCAATTTCGTTATTGTGGCAATTATATGCCTTATCAAATATTCTCTAATCTGATCGCGGAACCGATGCTGTATGTGTATCTATGTAAGTAGGAATATTAAATTCAAGTATCAGTGATTTACAAAAAAAGCACAAATATTTTTTGAATTTCTAGCATCTGTCGTAATTCGACCGGAACTCATGTTGAAAGCCCTAGTTGTATTTGATGGGTTTAAAAAAACCTTTTGTTGCATCATAGACGTGCTGTATAAATTTAATATTTTTTATAAACGGTACTTATTTTAATTAAATAGTTACTAATAATGTATTTTTCTATGTAATTGATCATTGTTTCATATGAAGTCAAATAAACGTCTGTCATGTTTTATTAGAAGCATCACCCAAATTATGCATCTTTTTAGGGGAGGTGACGAGGGCACGGTAAAGTCTAGTACTTGTGTCAAAGACAATATTATTTACCGAGACAGACAAGCGAATGTCACAAAATACGCGCGTTATACGAGTTACGCTTTTGCAACACAAATTAGCAAATTATTGAAATTAATGACATTAAATTAAATTAGTTATAAAAATAGTCTCCGACCGAAGGTCTTTTCTGGCCGAAGCCGAGCCGAAGCCGATTGGACGGCTATCACCACAACCGCGCCGTTGATTTTAGAGATGCCTTGCATTGCGATAATCAACCCGTTTGCGCAACGCGGTGATTAATGCCACAACAGAACCGCCCCCTATGGTTCCCGGCAGCTCTACTATTCCTGGCCACGGTAGCGGTCACGGTCACGGTGGGGCAGGGGGTGCGAAAAATCCCCGGGTTACAACAGGCTACCACCAACGACTGTATATGGCAACGTATAACGGAAGAACACTGCGAATGGACCAACATACTCGTATTACGGAACTCAAATTAGATGGCACCAATTTCCAAATAGAACTGAAAAACCGATTCGATTCGTTGGATCCGCGGCTAATGTTGACGAGGAAGCGCACAATATGCTAAAGATCATCCAAGAAGCAGGTCGGGAACAATGGGCAACGTCGGAATACCAGTGAGTCCAAACTCTTTAGTGAAACTCTGGATTTAATGAGGAAAAGACGAGAAATGACACATACCGCTCTACATCGCAGATTTCCAGCAAACACATTTGTCGGCCAACACTTCGGCCTTTTTTGGCCGAAGCCAAAGCTTTTGCCATAGGTGCTTTTTTTTGGCCGAAGGCGGACGAAACCGAAGCTGCGGTCGGACACTAAAATTTAATCACATTAGTACAAAGGACATGTTATCTAATCAAATGCCCCGTTTCCCAGGTTTATTCATTGTTTGATAAAATAAATAATTTATTATAATTATTTCATTTATTATTTGATGAGAATTTGAAATAAGTAATTAATACGTTTAAAATTATTGGGGTTTATTTATCTTTTTGATATTTAGTACCTATGTACTACTAAAGTACTTGTGTACCTACAATATTCTTTAGTAACGAAAAGTTCTTATTATATTTATTTAAAACTAATTAATTGCTCCATTTATACTTCCAAATTAAAATTTACGCATAAGTATTTTTTCTTAAAGATTTTCATAAAATCATCTAAATTAAGCTTATTGTCTTTGTTTGTGAACACGATTAAATATATGTCAGTGGGTAGAGCAATAAAACTTCATTCAAGATAAAGGGGACCTTGGGGGGGCATTAGATGATTTAAAAAATAATTATCTAATATCCGCATTATTGGATTATTTTCTTTGACGCAAAAATAACAAATTTGCACGTGACAACATTTTATTATGCGTTGTCATAATCAGTAGTGATTTTTGACGACAATTGCAATATTTTTCTAGTCATGTAATTCTGTGTTCTTATTCCTTATAGTAGTGTCCATTATGATCCCCAAATGAAAAATATAAACATTAGCAGTGATTTTTTACGTTTGGGTATAGACGTGTTTATCTAAAACGAGATTAAGTGAGATTTCACATAATCAAGTGACGCCCTCCTGGCATTCCTTGTAAGCCCATCTATGATATAAAAATACCTATGTTTTTCTATACTTATATTTTTTATAAATAGGTACTTACTTACTAGTTAATACAATACCACCTTTTGCGATACGATATAATACTATATTTTATTTTGATAACTGATATTGATGTTGGCTCAAAAATTCGAGTAAGACGTGGCGTCCTATGTTGTATAGCTTATTTTTTTTATTTTGCATTAAATTAAATGTCAAATTTAATCAATGTCTGCCGTGCGTGACGCTCTTCCCGCCGGCCAGCTGGTCAATTATCATGTTGACACAGTTCTGTGATTCCCGCAAATGATTAGACTATCTCTGCTTTCATTGGCGCCCGTGACGCATTCGATACTACGCAATATGGCTTATAGAGAACGCTTAAGGGTAGCACAAATGTTATGCAGAAATTAGTGCGAAACACAGTTGAACCGATGGAATTCTAAAATATGGCCTCAGACAGTCTCTATTCTTATCCAGACTTAATGGGCGAAATGGTAAGTCTTATATCAACGCGTACTGCTCTCTACTTTTTAAAATTGAAACACCAATCAAGCAGCTTAAAAGCTATAGTGTGCGGATGTAATAAAATGCAACGAAGTCCAATATTTCACTGATATACTAAAGCTGACTATTTAAAAATGTGCTCATTGAACTCTACCTTTACCTTCATCGTATTTCCTTTAAACGCAGTATATTCTTATCATGTTTATTATTTGCAATATAATTCTTGTATCATAAATATTTTCATAGTAAATTGTAAGTATGTACGTCACTTCAAAGTTGCATCGTTCATTCGGACACGACCCGTTAAAAGATTATTTTCTCAGAGACTAGACGTATTACGTTCTATATAAAGAAAGCTCCAGACAGGACAGACTTATAGCTTATATAGACGTATTACGTTCTATATAAAGAAAGGTACCAATACAATACCTATTTATGATGTCAAAGGGCGTTCGCCACTGCGCTGCCCCAACAAAGAACAGCATAGTGACGCAACCTCACGATAACCGCGTGCGATCACGCCACCTCGCTCGACCCCGTGCCTCGTAAGGGCGTGTTTGTGCACGAGATCATTACCTTCCCAATGCAAAAACGACGGGTAAAGTAAATAGTTACATTCACATTGTAACTCTTTGCGTTGCTCGCACGCAATTAAAAATCAAAATACATAATTACAATGGCGATGGAGCCCCATGTTAGAGTGTTTACTTAAATAACGAAATGCATAATACTTGATATTCGCCGTTTGAATGTCTCGATAACAAATCATGCGTAGATCGCGTTAGTCATCATCCTATATCAATACATAATACGTCTTTGGAACTAGAAGACCTTTGAAAGAGCCCTTGTTAAATGTAAGTGGAAATTGTAAAGGCTATCTTGTTATTTTCCAGGCGTGCCAGTGAAGTTCGCGTGTCGTACGGCGATGTGTCAGCTGATGCAGACACGTTCGAGCACATCCTGAACGTAACTGCGCACAACGACGCATTGCTCGCGTACTACTACCTCGACAGTGATAATAAGGTGAGTCAACGGTCGTAGAGAATTTAATGTTCTGTGTCTCTTATGTCTTATATATAAATTATGTCACACCATTAGGACACGAAGAGTCTAGATAATCTGAAAGAAAGGTATGGGCATTGTCTACATGACACACTCAATTAATAATATATCATTATTTTTTTAACAAAAGAAGCGTAGCGTCCGCATGCGCGTGGAGCGCCAATGCTTTAACAAAAATTAAAGTAGCCTATTTTACGCCTTACACCTTCAGCTCTCTTCCAGTGAAAGTCCCGTCAAAATTGGTCCAGCCGTTTAACTATATATTCCTTTTTCCTTTTTTAACCCGCGGAGATCAGCTTGTAAGTCCTAAGAATGTAACACGCACTTCTTGTTCTTCAAATAAAGTGCATAAGACCTCATTCAAAGCGGGCGATGCATTGGCGACTACTCCGGTGTTGCATATGTCCACGGGCGACGTTAACTACTTTCCGGCCTTTTCAAGTAGCCCGTCTGCCTTATCGTTAAGTATGATAAATATGACAATAAATAAAAATTACGGACCGTAAGGGCGGAAGCACTGCAATCGATCTAAAGGATGATAGGTGCTAGATAGACTTCTCATCCCGACTTTTTGAAACATTAAAAACAGTAATATTCTTCATTAACATAATTTATCTTCGTTAAGAAAATGGCAATTAACTGATATCTTATATATTGTTTTATTGCACATGCTACCAGTAATTGTAGTAGTTACACGGAATTAACGATAAATATTATTTGTTATTAATTTAATTGTTCATCTTATCAAAACCAAAATAATATTGTGATATTTATAATACATCGAAGTTTTATCGCTTTAATAACGTCATCAACACGTTTTTTCATAAAGGCATGAGTTTCTGTTGTTTATAATTTAACAAATTCTTTGTATCATTTCTATGGTAAACAATGTTTCAAAACATCTACAAAGTTGCACGGATTATTATTTTGTTGTTCGAAAATTAAAGTATTTCTTATCTATATGACCCATAATGAGGCACGAATGAGATCAAATGTTGCGATACATTTTTGTATTATCATATGTTAGTTTTTGCTAGCGGCTTCGCTCGCGTTAATGTGAGCAGGTATAAACATGACTTTTTTGTCCCCCGGGAATAGTGCGTTTTTTCGGGATGAAAGGTACTCTATATCCTTTTCTGGAGCCCTTAGTATGCGTGTGTAAAATTTCATAACGATCGGTTGAGTAGTTAAAGCGTGAAGGCGGTACAAACAAACAAACAAACGAACATTCGCATTTATTTATTAGAATTTATTAGAATGTGGGGGTGCTTTGTCATATTCCGTAATAAAAACATCTAGGTACCTGATATCTTAGGTACACACCTACTTGGTACTGGTGTTACTTTGTCTTATTGTACTGTACATAGACAACTTTGCACCGTAGCTTAAATACTTATAATCTACTAGCTGAATTCCGCGGTTTCACCTGCGTTTAAAAAGTAAAAAAAAAAGAATACATATTTGAACATAAATTGAATATTCGTTATACAATCGTGTATACTTTTGTACGCATCGAGTAAAAAAAAAACAGACACATCAATTTTATTTATTGTATGCATGAACGGAGCTTTATTGTTCGTACTGTGGTGTCAGTGGCAATATTAACGTGTGTCGTGTATCGTGTATCGTGCAGATGAAGATGACGCAGATCTACGACGTGACGGAGGCGGAGGCGGCGGCCGTGCAGTCGCCGGCCGAGCGCGACGCCAACACGCGCCTCGAGTTCGACAACGACTGGCACGACCAGCTGCTCGCCGACGATGGTCATTATTTCATTCAATTTAAACCATCTTCAATGGCCACTGCCGCCCATGGACATCATAGACGTGCATGTCCACCCAGATGAGAAAATAATTTTACCTAATGTCGAAAGCAGATACGTTGCTACTGATTTTTTGCTGATACTCCTGGGGAGTAAGTTGGAACGCCTCGGATAAGTACCGTACGGCCACCGCAGGTGGTGCTACCGTAGTCGAACCACAAAGAGTTCTATAATCTATTTATCACATATCTATTACCACACTACTTCTTCAGTACGTACCTATATGTAGGTACACGTACAGTTGTGTAAACGTACATGCACATACATAGGTGAAATTCTATACGCGTTTTCATGCATGGCACGTGAAGCCGTTGGTCTCAGTTGTTATCGCTAAATTTCAATCAGTGCGATGTAAAAGGGTTGATACAGCATACATATGCAAACGAGCACGCTTAAGCTCCTTATTTCCCCATTCGGATCCATCACTGCAAAACCAACTGCTATTGAATGGGGCTCTGAAGATCATAGAAGCGTTGCCACGTCTCAGAAATGAGAGAACCGCCTCGTGTGAGCCGTCAATAAAGCTCAATCAGTGTGTTTGTTGCAGACGAGCTAGACGTAGACATCGAGGAGTTGGAACGCAACATGTTCTCGGATCCCGAGGGCGAGTGGCAGCAGAGCTCCACGGAGTCCTCCAGCGACGAGCAGCCGGAGGCCGACCAGCGCCCGCCCTACGCGTGCTCTGAGTGAGGACCTGCGCAGGAGGGAGGGGTTCCGTACCTGGAGTTTGCCAAGAAGTCCTACTTTATTTGCCGCTTCTAACAGTTTCTTATAAGAAGAAACCGTTCGATATATCACAACGAACTTTTTTCGGCGACTCATGCACGTATTGTAACACTAAGAACTCTCCCTCTAAGTATGGCTATGAACGATTAGCGAAGGTAGGGTCCTTCCGCTAATGACATAGTAGCACAGAAAATTTTACTAGGGTGCAATTTTTTGGTCGTTTTTGAGGTTAAGCTTGTTGCCCTGAGCTTCTAGTTTCTGAGTTCTAGTTTTCGATAAAATAATTAACTATTTTATATTAAAAACAAAAAGTAACACCCTATATAAAATGATCAGTTTATACTGTGCTGAGAAGCAAAGTCGTTGAGTCGTTAATACTATTTTGATGAAGTACCAATATCAAAACCTGCTGTATACGAGGGTTTAGGGTTTTCTGTTCCTTATCTATTTGTCAAGTCGTTGATTAACTTTCAACGTAGATTGTGACCTATGCCAAAACAGTTATATGTACTAGCTTGCACAGTTTTTATCTTAATTTTAAATAAAAATGTAAATTATAAATCATTAAATTGTTCAGTCCTTTTTAAAATTAGGTTTGTATAGATATGTATTTGAAATGTTTTTTGGTATACACTCGTATAAGGGTGCGTTCCAGATAGAGCCTATGACGACATTCATCCGGACTTTACCATTCCGGTTATCGCTTGCGGTCACCGCGAGCGATCGCTCAACCTCATACAATACGTCACTATTGGCGATCGCGTCATGGAGTTATTATACACAGAGTAGGAGAGCTATATGCAGGATTGTGAGTCCGAGTGTCCCACAAATAATTAAAGAGGGAAATTGAGAAATACTTATCTTTGTCTAATCACTTTATTACATTAGGTGACCATATTTGCTTTGTCTTTTTTTTTCGATGGACACGTTTTAGGTTGGCTCCCCTTCTCTGAGTATAATAAGTCTATGAACATAGTCGGCTTTTGACTTTTTTGGCGTTTTACATACAGCACACATAAGTTCGTTCCACTTATATATCGATTGCCAGAACGTGCTTATAATCGCAAAAAAATGCTCATTTATGTACAAAACTACTTAAAATGTGCCTTCTTAAAATGCTCAATCTTACTTCGACACTGGTGTAATTTACCTTTCCACCAAATAGAAGTAGTAGAGAAGTTAAAAGAATTTAAAACGACACCTGATTCGTTGCATAGTCTATGGTGTAGAGTGTAGGTACACGTTAGTCTCTGAAAGTGGATGAGCGTGATAGAAAGTGATATTATTATAATGTATTAGCGATATTCATTCTTAAATTGTACACGCGACTCCCGTCTCTTTCTGTCACCGACTGAGTGAGTGAGTGAGCAACAGAAGAAGAAGAAAGGTGAGCATTGATGTACCTGAAATCGTGAAATGGGTAGTGATTTTAAATATTAATTATTTTTATTCTATACTATTTTAATTGTGCATACTTACAAGAGAAATAATTATGTTACCTAGTATTTAAATGGAGTTATAGTTATATATGAATGGTTGAAAATAATAAAAGTAACTTTATTTTTTACAATGTTGTTTCATTTAAAATTGATTACCTTTTATTTTTAAGGAATAGCAAATCTTTGTTAAGTCCATATAAATTGTGTGATGAATTAATCATCGACCGTTGTTGTCTACCGCCTGCAGTAAACGTTGTCGATCAGCGACTTCTGGACTGACAATTTCATAATTTGTTTTACGACAGCGAACTCAGCCGTTAAACGATAAGGTTTATACCGGGCTGGCTGGCAGACGTCTTCGGTGAGCAAGTTAATTCGCCTGACTACCTGGTGTACATGAGTCCTTAGGCCAGCTACACACCTTGGTCCCAACGCTGACCCGCCGCCATGCGTCCAACGTGTGGATCTGGAAAACGTAGACGAATGTTCGCCCCAATATTGCCGCCTGTGGTTGGCGCCAATGTTATTTTCCAGATCCACACGTGAGACGCATGACGTCACAGCATGGCGTTTTGATTATGATTAAAATAGGTCAAATAACTGACTAACAATGTTTTTAATGTTCTGACTGTTAGTGTCAGTGTCAAATAGATTCCTATTTTGAAGACCCGTCATATCATTTTGGAGGAATTTATAATAACTATTACTTATTAAAACTTATTTTTTTAACGATAAAGTGAAGCCCATACTTGGGGAATAATACGTGTGAATGATTTGTCTGAATTAGCTATTCATATTTGAAATGGTCGGAAAAGGCGTGGAGGTGAAAAGCAGTAGGATATTCCACCAATGTTATATAAAATGCTGCAAACTACAAAATTTAACTCCTTTGAATAACGTCATCCCCTCTGCAAATGGAAAGGTATTGGATTTTTGCGTGGACAGAATCAAATATGGTGACTGGCCTCCAATTTTGAATGCTTTGAGTTGCGACTTGAGCCTTCATGCCGTATCTATCCGCTGTCGACAGCAAGTCAAAACTGGTAATTTATTGAAAATATTACTTTACTTATTATTTACATGATTACCATTATCCTCGTATACCTCTAACCCCTAAAGAACTGAACACCTACACACAGAGTAGGTAGGGGAAGGTCGGGTAAAGTAGCCTAGGCAGGTAAAGTGGTCACCGATCTAATTAAATGGAACCAATGAGCACAGT
>DWPV01003244.1:0-15545 GCA_018251915.1 Urbanus proteus proteus | reverse complement strand
TCCGTAAGGATCAATTGGCCAACTCCTATGGTTTAGGCTAGAAGTACCCCTGCATCATCAGGGTCGAGGAGCTGGAGATCAAATATTTCATCATGCTTCTTTGCTTAGCAATTTTAATATAAATTCGTAAGGATCAACTGGCCAAGTCCTATGGTTTAGGCTAGAAGTACCCCTGTATCATCAGGGTCGAGGAGCTGGAGGTCAGATTATTCATCGTACTTTTTTGCTTAGCAATCTTAATATAAATCCGTAAGAATCAATTGGCCAACTCCTATGGTTTAGGCTAGAAGTAAACCTGCATCATCAGGGTCGAGGAGCTGCAGGTCAAATTTTTCATCGTACTTCTTTGTTTAGCAATCTTAATATAAATCCGTAAGGATCAATTAGCCAACTTTTATGGTTTAGGCTAGAGGTACCCCTGCACCATCAGGGTCGAGGAATTGAAGATGAAATTTTCCTCGTATGTCTTTGCTTACCAATCTTAACATAAATCCGTAAGCATCACCTGGCCAGCTCCTATGGCTTAGGCTGGAAGTTACCCTGCATCATCAGGATCGAGGAGTTCAAGGTCAAATTTTTCACTTTGTATTTTTCCTTAGTAATCTTCTTATGTATGCTTAGTAGCCAAATGGCCAACTCTTATGGAAGGCTTAGGCTTGGGCTAAAAAGGGGCGGCTCCTGGCCAGGGGCCTAGGGCGGCCGAGACTGCAAATCCGCCACTGAGTACATTCTAGAATATTCGAACTTATAGGACTTTTCTAGTTTCTTAGAAGTAACGAGGAGCATTTACTTTGATTGATGGTAAATCCACTGCCGTCCATTGATCATATAGTAAGTATTGAAATTCTTGTGGAGATTGGCTACAAAAGTATTTTAGTGGTGCTTATAAGCGTTTTTAATTTACCAATTCTGTTAACGATATACATACGTCCCCGTCAAACGGGACGGACTTTGTTTCAGTGACACGACACAGCAGTCGTGACAATACTGAACTGTCATATCTCATTTAAATTTCAAACGCCTAATTGGAGCGACATAACGAACGACAGATGTGGTAGGAGATATTACGTAGCCACTTGCGCTAATTACAGTTTGTCATTTATAATGAGCATCGCACATAATAGATATTCACATACACATTATGTAATACGTACAATACGCACATATATAATTAATTAGATCACACAAATTTGATTCTATGAGGAGCGGACGTAACCAGTACGTATCGATACTGCATCACACAAGATATATTTATATCGGTGAACATAATTCGATATTTACTCAGTACTGAAAAATGCTTAATATTTAAAAGAACCGATTTGATTTCAGTTCATGCGACGATATATCGTTATTGGCTACAATATCGTTATGTATAATATTATGCTGTGGTTACATATCGCTGTAAGCACCAAAGTACCAAAGGTTTGGGATGAGCGTAATTGTTCTTATTTTTAGTCGAAAACAATACAACATAACGTAACTCCGTAAAGTCTCAATGCACTGAGTAGATCCTTTGAAAGTGTCCCCAACACCGAATAATCTATACATAGGTATACATACAATTAAAAAAGTGCACGGTATAATATGCTACATGCAAAACCTTATGTAACTTTACACAGACAGAATTTTCTTATTGAGCTCGATAACATCTACGTATTTCCAATTATACATTTCTGTAAGAATAACCTTACGAATTTGTATGCGAAGAGCGTGCTCGTTCTATTTAACTTGTCTGTTAAAAATGTATTCATTTGCATCGCACCATAGTATGTTTGAACTTTTGTATAAGAAATGCTATCCTGTATAGGAGTAATTGAACTAAATGAATAGATCTTACGCAAATGCCACTGGTTTGAACATAATGGTTTCGGTCAGCTCACATGTGGAGTCGGCGTGAGGCCGACCGACCTCGCATTCGATTCTAGGTATTTCCGATCGCAACTCGTGATAAAAGTTTCTGGAGACTAACCATTAGAGCAGTATGAACTATTGTAATAAATGTTCCTTTTCTTTTGTTCAAAACAAATTGCAGGCACAAATAGAATCTAGTTATGACAAGCGTAATGCAATCTAATACCTTTAAATACAAACGTAGCATACAATTAATGTATGGAATAGTTTTTATCCAAACATTATTTTAAATATTACTAAAATTTAGATAAAATAAAAAAAGTATGAAGCTTTTTCGTTTTTTAAAGAAGATGGAAGAATTGTGACGTAATCGCCACTAGAAATTACATCAACATTTCGTGTCATGCAAAACTCAACTAAAACAGATAGCTTTCAATATGTTACGTGGAATTGGAAAATGGTAAAATAATTTACACACAATAAGTGATGTTAGCCCTGAAACAGCTGCTTCGTGGAGTCATTAAAACCCCGATCACTTAGTATTCATAGACACACACATTACACGCACATTCCTATGTGATCATGTCTGTTGATCACGACTTTTCTACTCTCACAGTTCTCTATGATTGTTTTAAAATGGTTTTATAGAAGTTAATTTTGATGCCTAATTGTGAATAGACAGAAAATTTTATTTTTATTTGTAATACATATATCGCAACTTCTGATAATATTCCCTTGATTAATTATTCAAACGTCACCGCTCATCCTATTCTGAGTGTCAAGAGAAAAAAGGCTGGATATTAATCCATCGTGCTGCTTCTGGATGCGAAACGAATACAATATTATACTATTGTTACAATTACAATAATTATGATGTTCAAGAGGAAAGTAAAAATGAAATTACATGTGTAAGAATCGGATTTAGACAAAATAATTTAGTTAAATAGAAAGCTTGTCACCTGACTCTACTTTATTATTAAAATTTTGATTCTAAAGCTGCAATGGTAGAGATTCTAGAATTATACGATACAAAAAGTCACTTCAGACTATTAACCAATTAGATTTAATATTCCTCGCTTAATTTTATGCGTTTTTAATGTTTTTTTACCCTTTTGTACAATAGAATATAGTCATAATGATGTTCGGGTAAACAATAAGTTAAGTAAATTGTGTTTGTCTTTGTTTGTTTTCATTTGTTTAAATAATGTGTAAATAATTTTCTAAGAGTAACTTATTTAAAGCTCAGGATTTTCATATCAGTTGCTCAATCAGTTAATCAATTCAAGCTAGATTTAATGCTTTAAAAATAACAATTATTTGAAACTGACGTTTTACCTTCACTTGCTAACGAATCCCATAAAAAGATAAATGATAACTTCATGGTATTCAGCCAATAATTGGCAGAAAAATAAACAATGCTGCCGTCGGCATTGAGGTCGCAATTCCCCGTATCAGCGTGATGGCCGCTAAGCGTTGTGTTACCTTACATCGGATCTCCGGAGGCCGTTTAGCGATGAAAACAAAAGTAGCCAAACGGGTGTGGCGTGGTCATTCGCGACTACTGTTACCATACCTTATTTATAAAGAAAAAACGTTTCCTGATTAAGAATAGTTCTATGGCCTTTCATTTTTTTATGTGTGTCTTAAGAATATTTTTCGTATTACAATAGTATACGTAATAAATAAATACTATATGTAGAGTACCTAGGTATAAAAATAAAATAAATTGTTTTATAAATTGGTTTTATACGGATAAATCTGAGTTATCGTTTGACCATGTCAATGACATGAGTTGTTATTTCACTTTATTTAATTATTTTATTGTCCTCTTTTTAACCGACTTCAAAAAAGGATGAGGTTCTCAATTCGGCTGTATTTTTTTTATGGATGTTCCACTATATCTCCGTCATCTGTGAGCCGATTTGGATAATTTTTTTTTTGTTTTAAAGAGTAGGTTTTCCGTGTGGTCCCATTAAAATTTAAAAAAAAAATTTCAACCCTAAGGGTGCGAAAAGTGGGTTTGAACTTTGGTACTAAGATTTATGCTAAGGTGTATTATAATTAACTAATTTCTCCGTTATGTACAATATACATATTGTGGTTTTGAATAATTACCGATATACTCTACAACTCTACAGTATACCTATTGCATTGTTTAATTATAAGAAACAGCTTAAACACTTTAAACATAAGTATTTTATAATTCATTTTAAAATATTTTTTTCTATAAATCCAAACAAGTTCTTAGTTAATTTCAGGATGCGGAAAAAAACAATAAATTCTTATATCATACAGACGAACCAGCTCTAAAAATCTGTTGATGTTAGCTGACCTAAAAAATCTATCAAACCAACAAGGGTGGTATAACTGTTTGTGGTTCGACCCCGGCAGCACCACTGCCACAGCTATGCTGCTTAATAATATTGCGCAGTTAAGCGTTTCTTGCGATCTAGTTTAAAGGGTGTGTAGGGAAGATACATTTGTGCGGGACGTTCCAACTTAGTCCTCAGGTTTCAACGCATCTGTGGCCAACCTATAATTTTGTTTGCAGTTGTTGACGGACGGGCGGCACTGGCCACTTACCATTAGGTACGCTAGATGTATAAAATAGAATAATAATAATTACGACATCATATTCAAGAAACAGGTAGAGATATAAGAAGTTGGAATCTACGACTAGAAAGAACGATGTATTAGATAATCTATCATAGATTTATTAATAAGACCTAGTAAAGCATAAAATTGATCAATAGAAGGCAATTACACCACATAATAGACTTCAAACGAATATAAGGCATTGAGTTTCTCTTACAAATGATTGATACAATCGCTACTTAGTGCTTACTCTGACTTTTATTCCATAGCTCATGTAAGTGAACTTACATTTATAATGATAATACTATATCATACCAAATGCCAAGGTGAAATCGAGTAGGCGTTCAAATCGGATATGGCTTGCTTTTGTCCAAACTTTTACCAATTGTCATAACAAATTGTGGTTGATTTAGAATAATTTAGATACTATACTTAGTATACTTATAGAAATACTTTTAAAGCCAAGAAACTAACGAGTAGGTACAGCTCTTGCCAGGGGGCAAAAAGAAATGGCGTAAGTATATACGTAAGTAAGTAATACTCGTCCGGGATACCTACTTTTTAGTCAAATAACTTAGATTTTATTTTGTTTAAGATCTCTTAAAACTTAGATTTATTATTTTATGTTTAAAGACTTAGATTTATTATTTTATGTTTAAAGGCTTAGAACAGTAAGATTCCACTACATAAAAACTCTAAACATACGAAGATGCACCTCTCGTCAATCAAGCTCTTATAATTCATTTCATATTTTTCTCTCAGTTACGTTATTCTGATAGATTCTTTACTACAAGGAGCACATACATACGTAATTTCACTATACAGTTCAGGTCACGTTGACCGTGACTCACTACGGCCTACGCAAGCTAATCGTAACCACTCCTTATGTTAAGTTCATTACATTATTTCATAAGAAACATTACCAAAATTAAGTCATAAAATGTTATTGATATTATTTGAATAAATGTTTATATTGAGCATAATACGAGCTCGATCTAGCAATTATAGAGCTTTAATCGTAAGATAGAAGTCTTAGCTTCCGTTTAGTAAATAATTACAAATAATCGGTTTATCGAAACTATGTAAATTGAAACTCATCATTTATGCCTGTTTTTTATACTTTAGATGTACGAGTACCTGAGTAAGTAAAGAAAAGGCAATCACACAACGCGTTCCAACTCTTCTAATTCTCAGGAGATCTAGAATATCTGTATGTTAATTGAGAGAAGATCTATAATATCTATATGTATTAATATAACTAACACAATACGTAAGTATAACACACTACAATGAGCAGTATCTGCCCCTACACACTCCGATGACATAGGTACACGAAATCATGACCTTGCGCTAAATTTTAAAGCCTTACATTATATAACGCTCGCAAATTCAACGAGCACTTCGCTTACACTATAATGGCACTTGATATTATGAACTTTATCGAACTGTCCCTAAAAGTTGAACGAGAAAATAATTTATCTTGTGGGAAAATACCGCGACGTTCGAATACTAGTTGTAGAGTTAGTTATTTGTAGTTATTTATTATGTCTGTGTTCTGTCTGCAGCTGTTTTATAAGAGACCGTTAGTTACTCATATTGCGAATAGATTGAACTTTATTTTATATTTTACCTTGTCTTCTGAAAATTTCTGACTTAACATTTATCATAGTAATTTTAAAAATATATAGTTGTAGCTTATTATATAAAATAATAAATAGATATGATTATATATAATGAAAAATATAGAGCCTGGTGATTTGAAATCCGACCCGTCACAATAAGGTTCCGAAGAATCAGTGGGATAATACTAGGCACGTCTGATTTTTCGTATTTTCTAATGTGTGTATAAGTCATTAATTATCATTTACTGAAACTGTTAAAAGAAAAACTTTCTAAAGTAACCATTTTGGTTACAGTATCTAGGTACTATAAAATATTAAAAGTATAAAGGCCAGACCTAAGGCTTAAAGTTTTTATCCGTCAAGAACCGTGTTAAACAGTGAGACAAGATTTGATCGACGAAGATAATAATTAGGTATAATCCAATTAAAATATATAAAAAATAATATCGTATCTATATGCAAACATTAACATATTCAAACAACATAAATCCATTATTATAGGAGCACAAGCGGCTCGCTTTACGATAAAATTAATAAGATGAAAATGCAGAAGCGTCTATTACTATTTAAGTTTATATACGAACAGCTGGCTTGACGACTCAAAACAAAGTTGCAGCAGTGGTGTCATGCCCCGTGCGGTAAATGGCACAGCAATAAGTTCAAAGACTGCTTTGTGCGTTGATTGTTGCTTGATTATCTCCACTAATCTGCACCATTGTTAGGAACTCGCCTTAATGCTTTAATTAATCATAACTGTTTGTTACTTTTGAGAGCCTTGGTTCATGTGGAGGCTTACAGCGATGTTCAGGTAGATATTAATGTATATTAAGATACTTCAAAAACAATTGGGATGCACTTTTTACCAGACTGAAAAGGAAGGCTTATTTGTTGTTTATATTATTTATCGCTGCTAAAAATTAAAAAGATACTTAACATACATACCTAGATTAATATTCAAACTTTGATACAAAGTCATTGTATGGAACAAATGTAGTATTAAAGCAAGGTTATTTACAATAGTTCATGATCATTTATTATCTGTTAATTTACTATATGAAAGTATTTCCGTTTTATAGAACCACAATGTTTTAATCATGTGGCTGCGGTCTTGTCATTAGTGGCCATAATTAAGCCTATATACAATGTAGGTCGTGGATTGTCATTGACATAGACCAGATGATAAATCCTATTCTACATATTACACTGTATCATTGTAGCTAAACTATGGAATACAGCTCTCCAGAATGTTTTATTTCTTTAGCCTTTTATCTTTTGCATTCAAATTTAACGACAAGGCAAAGGCTACCTGATGGAAACTAGTCACCGTCGCCTATGGACACTAGCTACACCACAGGAGCCGTCAGTGCATTGCCGGCTTTGAGGGTGAACATATGAAGTAAATATTTTCTACTATTCCATAATATAGGTATTTCTATTTGGCTGTTAAGGTGATCTACTGACTTTAAGCAGGACTTTAAAGTCCAGTCTGCGACCTATGCTTGCATCAATGGTGACGCAAGCCAGGCAATGACCTAGACCTAGGGCGGTAAAATTGACAGCTTCACAAAATGGTTCATGAACTTAAACACAGTGCTTATTCATATCTTTTTCAAGTAAACTTATTTGACAAACTGTAATATACCTTAATTTGGGGTGCTCGTTTCTACAAAAGTTAGCAAGTCACTTATTCATACTCCCATAAGACCATGCGCGTCCAGGGCGGGCACATAGTCTTATGACTCTTTTACGTAGTTTTAAAAAACAAGATGCCACATTTTTATAACATCTCAAATGGATAAGAGGAAAAAGCAGAGCACTTTACGATAAAGGATATGACCAATCGCTTATGTATCAATACCTAAGTTGGCATTCTAGGATACAAACAATTGTGAAAGTTTTCTAACTGGTTCAATTCGTCATGTTATATAAACAGCAATGACTAGGCATTTGTAATCCAATCTATCCGCTACTCATCTACAGCTAGTTTCTAAAGTAATTTATAGTCACGTCAGGACAACTACATTTGAAGTAGATCAATGAATTCTGTCACTTGCCACTTCACTGGCCTGCTACTTCGTTTGTTTCTGGTTTAAAAGAGCTTTTATACATGCATTTATGCATCTTTTTATGTTACAGAAGTAGCAAACGAGCATGCACACTTAATGATCACTACCGCCCGTCTATAAAAAACTTCAGTTAGGATTGAGAAGGTAGACCACAGATGCGTTGCTACCTCTTTGGTTTGGAGGCCTCGTATCAGTGTACTTCTATACTACAAAACCCTTTAAACCAGAAAACATCGGCGTTTTACACTATTATTCTTAGTCAGAAGAGGTAAAGCGGTAAAGCGGTGCTGAAATAAAACCGTGTACCGGGGTCTACTAAATATTACAATAGGTAAATTAATATTTACAATCTGAAAAATACTAATAGCAACATGTTTTCGTCAGTAGTCGTAATAAGTTAGTCGTAGTAATAAGTTTTACCTATTATTAAAACTTTTGGAAAAATACTTAATTCCTCTTAAAGATCCAATTTCATCCGATTTAAGCCTTTTTATTCCGAGTGAAAGAAATATAATTATTACATAGGTATACCTACATTTTAAATGAAGATATTCGATCTAAGGACGTTAAAAATGTCTGTGTTGTTATCTAGGACATACAGTTCACATATTCACAGATTGGCCGGATGATGAAATATTTGCCTCATATTAGGTGTGCAGGTACAACGATAATAAATTGTGTCATTCGATATTTGTAAACAAGATAAGCTTTTTAAAATACATGTACAAAACCCCTAATCCGTTATTCCGTAGTACCTAGGTACCTAAAACATTAGGATATCCTTAAATATAGGCTGTGATAAAATAAAAAATAGGATATGCATATTATGCATAAGTAGTATTCGGAGAACGATTTATTTCAACGATTAGTTCTTAGTTTTTTTAATAATATAAACTTAGGACTCCATCTACGACCCTGCACGCCGAGACCCTTACCTGAGTCAGAGGTATCCGTTCGAGATTTTTGTCAATTTACGCAACTAATATCTAAAAGCTATATTGATATTTTATGTACCTACTCAATATCCATTCACACAAGATACCTAACCTATACTCTTTGCTCATCCCCATCCACCCAGGTACCCATCTTTAAGGAAATGATTTCTTTCATCTCATTACGTTATTTAAATTATTTTACATAATTGGTTAAAGACATTGACCATGACCACGTCCAATAACATACCAGTTCAATCACAAATATATTGTCACTTCAAGTTAAATTATAGTAATAATTTTGTCCAAATTCGTAGGGTCATGCGTATCTGTAAGCTGTCTACAAGTAATTTAATATAGGTCGTTGGTCACTACATTCGCTCGGATGTCGTAAAGTTCAGTTACTTGACGACATGTGATGCTTATATATTGATAATGATAAATATAGGTAAGACGTATCAAATGACTACCTACTCGTAAGTTGGAATTTGGAATATCATAGTTAAATCGTTAGAACACCGAATATAATTATGATAAATTACATTTGTAGTGTGTAGAATGAGGAAGGTAGGTAACTATATTGTGTGTAACAAACACAGATGTACCTAACTTTTATTAAACATAGCAAGATTTACGTAAAATTGAAACAGGTTCAAATATAATTTAACTTATTTCAAAAACTATGTAACTTTAATAGTAGGTACTTAAAAGATAGGACAAGCAATACGATAAAAATATATATGTCGTACATGTACTCTAATTATTATGATGATGACAATCAATAGCACTTTATACTAATGGTAAGAAAACGATCCGAGATTTCCGAAAACACCAACTAAAAGGAACGACACTAATAA
This sequence comes from Urbanus proteus proteus, assembly GCA_018251915.1. Classification (NCBI taxonomy): domain Eukaryota; kingdom Metazoa; phylum Arthropoda; class Insecta; order Lepidoptera; family Hesperiidae; genus Urbanus; species Urbanus proteus. Next base: position 5,622 of record DWPV01003244.1, on the reverse strand, counting down.
TAACTATTGACATTTTACAAAGTGTCAATAACTTATTCCAACCAATTGACTTTGGACCTTTAATTTCGGGGCTGCACACGGGAGCTTTGCAACGCCCGAGGGCGCGAACTCAAGGTCACGTGACGTAGCTGCTCTGGCGAGTGAAAGGGTGAGCCCCCGCCATTACTATAAAAGGTTTAAGCACTCCTCAACAGGCATCATTTGACATCCTAACAACTCGAATACACAATGGCATTCAAGGTAGAATTAATAATTCGATGCAATTTATGCACCTACCAACGAAATCAAATTTATTTGCTTTATTTTAATAATATTATTTTTTGCAGTTCGCCGTCCTTGCCTGCATGGTCGCAGCCGCCAGCGCTGGTCTGCTCCCCGCCGCCCCCGTGGCCTACCATGCCGCTCCCGTGGCCTACGCCGCCCCGGCCTACCACGCTGCTCCCGTAGCGTACGCCGCCCCCGTCGCTAAGGTCGCCGCCGAGGAATACGACCCTCATCCCCAGTACAGCTTCGCGTACGACGTGCAGGACGGTCTCACTGGTGACTCCAAGACCCAACACGAGACCCGTGATGGTGATGTAGTCCAAGGATCCTACTCCGTTGTCGACCCTGATGGCACCAAGCGCACCGTGGACTACACCGCTGACCCTCACAATGGTTTCAACGCTGTCGTGCACAAGGAGCCTCTTGCCGTGAAAGCTGTAGCCCCCGTGGTCGCTAAGGTCGCCGCTCCAGTCGCCTACGCCGCGCCCGTAGCCAAGTTCGCCGCCCCCGTTGCGTACTCCTCTGCTCCTGTGGTGCACTCCGCTCCTCTCGCGTACTCCGCTCCCGCCTACCACGCTGCTCCCGCCTACCACGCTGCTGCCGCCTACCACGCTGCTCCCGTCTACCACTCCGCTCCCGTCTACCACCACTAGATTAATACCAAAATATAGGAATTAAATTATACACTCCGGTTAATGTTCAACAACATGATTAATCGGATTTTGTATAGATATTTTTATATCATTAGGATAGCCTAATTAAATTATTTTATCTATCCATCTATATATTTTTTCATTTATTTACCTCTAAACAAAATTAATCATCGCCATATTTTGTAAGTAAGAAATGATCATCATAAATAACAAAAAATACGTATAGCTGGAAACTTGACCTTACGATACAATACAAGTTTTCAGTTTCATATAACAAATGTACGTAATGATCGAAATTCGACCATTTTATTATTTTTTATAAATTTTCTAATGATAACTTTAAAGCCTGCAATGGCTGTAAAAAAGCAATATCAGTAAACACAAATAAATTTAAAATACGGCACTTCACATATTTTCGATTACACAGTTACTTAGAACTATAAAATTAAACACATACTTAAATGATAAGTACCTACTTAGATGAGCAGGTATGGAAGGCATCTAAATATCCAAATCGAAACAATATATTACGATGACACTCATTTCTAAAATTAAAACATACAAAATCAATCAAGTTAATAGGTTAACAACGTAAGTACAAGATATATTATGATATGGTATTCACACGACCTTAACATTTTGGTAGTTCCCACAGACTACACGGTAATACTTGTCTAATTTATGTTTAAGCATTTTGAACTTTTGGAACTTTACTAGAAGTTAGCTTATAAATAAACCGCATACTAGCGAGGTGAACTCTTACAAAGTTAAATAAATTACACTTAATTCAGGCTCTTTAAAGGCGTTAATGAATTTAATGATTTTATTATTTTATTAAAAACTTAGTATGCTTTCTCTTATGGAAGTCTCTTCTTGTAAGTGGCCACTGCCGCCCACGGACATCTGTAATAAACCCCAGATAAGATCACAGTCCTACCTGAGGTCGGCCACAGATGCATTGCTACCCCTGAGAACTAAGTTGGTACGCCTCGGATAAGTATTTATGAACATTAAGAATGATTTGAGCTACGGTATCCCCGGCCTGTCGTAAAAGGTAAAAGGTGACTAAAAGGGGGCTACCGGAGTTGCGGGCCGCTCGAGTGGAAGCTCGAACCGTCTAATCAGGGACCCCGGCTTTGATTATATACTCTAATCAAAGGACGGCAGTATGTGAGGTCACGTACTGTCGTAACCACCAGCAAGTGTTGGTTGAGCCATTTGCTCAACTCACCGCGGTCGGAGAACTCCGGCTGCCGTCCGTTGGAGTTTCCGGAGTCCTCTATGTAGCGTTGGGAACAGCCACCGTAGGGTTTAGTGCGGAAAAAATCCCACATAATCCGGTTTCGCTCCCAGAGCGTCGGGTGCCTTTTGAAAGTTTCCCCCTCTTCAACAAAAAATACCACATGGTAAAATCTTCTTTATTTTCGCTCAATATGAACATGTTTTAATTTATTGTGCGAATAAAACTTATTTCATAACCTTTTATAGTATCGAATCCTATAAAGAACCGATGTTTAATAATAATAATAATTTAAGAGACAACATTTATAAAAGCCTAAAATTCCTGGAATTGAAAGCGAAATTGACTGTTGTATTATCTGTTCGTGGTTGTGACATTACAGTTGTGACATTTTACATCTGATTTGTTTACGCGAGGTTTGTATACAAGTGATGCCGAAACATTTTGCGATTTAATGTAAAATTAACAATGATATAGAAAATTAAAAGTACAAAATGTTATTTAAAATACGTTATAATTCATTCAATGTTTCCCTCTAGTGGATAAGTTTAGAAAAAACGTATTTGGGTGTGTCTCTGTTTACAATATATTAATGCACTTTTATTCAAATTCTAACTGCATGACTAGGAAATGAGTGTATAAATAGGTGTTATATTTTAAAATTGTATTTTTAGGTTATTGAAACGGTGACCGAACCCATGGTGGTTAAAGATAGTATTGTTTATCGTAATACCACTAACAACCAGTTATGGTTTCGACAAGAGGGCTCCGGTATAAATTTAGCGAGGGGGAACGAGTCCTGTGTTATGAGCCGGACCCCACCAAGGCTAAGGTGCTATACGATTCAAAGGTAAGTGGTCTTTGTTATCTAATGATGCTAGAACTTCACTGAAATTCTTGTGTAAACAAATCTTTAGGCTATCCTATGAAAGATAGTTATGTACTAATACATAAAAAATAACCATTTAAGAGGTGTTGTTATTTGGTGTAGGCACTTTTAGAAATATCATAGTTCGTACCTAGATGAATATAATTATATTTAAAGAATTAAAGAACACTAAATTTGTTACCTTTTAAACACAGAATGGCAATGTTATGGAATGTTATCTTGCTAATAACAACTGCTGCTTAAAGATACCAAATAAGAAATAAACGCACCATTTTTATCTGCATAATCCTGTCTTTGTAATAAGTAACATTCTAAGTATCTTTGCTATTTAAATCTTATATAGAATTCAAGCATAAGAATGTTGGTAACATAAGCTATAGTTACCCCAAAATAAAACAATATCTTTCGTCTTTATTTATCTTTTATCTTAACAAACGAGAATTCTTTTGATTGTTTTCAGGTGTTAGAAGTTATAGAAAGTAAGGATAAGCGAGGCCGTCGTACTGTTGAGTATTTAATACACTTCCAAGGATGGAATTCCTCTTGGGACCGCTGCGTCAGTGAAGACTTTGTGCTCAAAGATACAGAAGAAAACAGGCAACTGCAAAGAGATTTAGCGGAAAAGTCACAACTACAATTGTAATTGTTTTTAAAAATGTTTATTTTTATTATTGGGAGTCTTTAATTAGAGATTATCTGGTTTTGGTAATTCTGTGTTATTATTAGTGTCCGACGGCAATAGGTTTTTCAGTCAAAACCAAAGCTGTGCTTTCCTCTGTACCTATTATTATTTTTATAATTAATACTAAAGTAGTATAATTTTTTTAAAGCATGTCATATATTAAATAAAAGTCCCTTTAATTATATCTATAAGTAGTTGAACTATTGTGCTTATCTCAACCTTTACTTTTAGCTTGCTTGCATTAAACTGTGTACAGCAAGTTACAAACAAAAAATAGTACACAGTACTGATTTCTATAACAAAAACCTTAGCATCAGCCTGATATCTGTTTGTTCTATTGTCAGAGGTGCATACTTGTACCGGCGGGAGCGCAAGAAAGGAGCTAGTACTAGTGCAAGCGGCGGCCCGGCCAAGCGCGGCCGTCCCGGCTTCAGCGACGACGGTTCTTCTAGCAGCACACAGCCTGATGGTAAGGCATATCATTCTATACGATACAAATGCTCTTTTAGCTAGATATTAAGAACAAATGTTTATACATACATAGGGAAGATGTGTTTTATTTTTTATTTAAAGAAGCAAAACTATTGTACGGAATTATGATGACGTTCACAGAGTAGTGTAACACTGATTAATACAATAAAATTTACTATAGATTATGCTAATATTTTAACACTCCTACAGAATTGAAGCCTTCTTCCACTCTCTATCACTTGTACAAAATACAAAACTAAAACTTAAGTATCAAGTTAGGCATGTCAATATTATGCCTCAAAAATCTGTGAACGTCATCATATTTCCGTACAATAGTTCTATAATATATTAATAGTTGCTTCTTTAAATAAATAAATAAACCACATCTTCCCTGTGTATGTTTAAACAAAAAATGCTTGAAACGTGAACAAACGACATTGCGAGCCCTAATGACTGGAGTTTGATTCTACCCAAATGCCTCTGTGGGCTCAACCGCGGATGTTATCTAAACACAACTAACTTATGTCTATTAGCATGGATATGTCATATGTGCGATTTGTGATGCAGAGGGCGAGACTGTGGACACGGACTCATCGAGCGGATCGGGCTCCGGCTCGCAGCCGCGCTCGCCGCCGCCAGCGCACTGCGGCCGCGCACACATCGCACTACCTTGCGCGCTACGGTAAACCACTATTCTTATATACTTTTTTATTTTATAATAATTATTATAAGAATACTCATAAGAAAGAAATTTACAATTCAAATGTTTGTTCTTTTGTATCAAATAAATAATTTATATTTTTATTATCAGCAAATAACTGTCTCTCGTGTTCTGTAACTAACGTCAGAGACTTATTTAAAAGTTTATAACCTTATACTATAAGAGAAGCTATGTACACTTCCAGTTGCCTTTGTTTTCTGTTAAGGCACACACAAGGAAAGCCTTTAATGCCATGCCATGCAGTGAAGACTCAGAAGAAATATCTTAATTTTCTATAACAAATAAGTGTCAATAGGTCTGAAATTACAACTCTTTAACTGTAACACCAATATATCGATGATGATGGATTAGAAGACTTCAAAGTTAATTTTGTCTACAGTGACCGGCTGACGTTCGACTACCACTTGGTGGTAAAGCGCGGACGTTTATCGCAACTACCTGCCTCGCCGAATGCAGCACAGATCCTAGAATCCTTCGTGAAATGGTTCGCTCGTGCCGGCGCCTGGAACCCTGCGAGACCCAAACACGAACCCCACGCGCACCACAAGCCCGACATGCTGGACGTGTCGTGCAGGTACGGTGTCATACAGCAGGGGGCGCCACTCGCACTCCTGTACCTCTGTAACAAACACGAACCCCACGCGCACCACAAGCCCGACATGCTGGACGTGTCGTGCAGGTACGGTGTCATACAGCAGGGGG
>DWPV01003243.1:0-15545 GCA_018251915.1 Urbanus proteus proteus | reverse complement strand
AGAGCTCCCACTCTACCGCCCGCGACCCCGGAGCCCCCTTTTAGTCGCCTCTTAAGACAGGCAGGGGATACCGTAGCCCTATTCTGGTCCTGGAACTACAGGGACAATAATAATATACCTACTAATAAAATATAATAAATACTAATATTTACTTATTACTTTGACACAACTCTACTGAAGCTGGATATCACGAACATTTTGTCTCATTAAGCAGACTTTTGTCCAATCAGTATACTTATGATTTTGTCCTCACCCACCGCATCTATACAAAAATATTGAGTTGTCTGAATGTGATTTGAAAATAACATTTTTTTTACTCAAATTGAAATAAAAAAAATGGTCTGTCTGTCTGTTTGGCTGAGATAATATTCTATACGGCTGAACTGATTTTGACGGGACTTTCACTGGAATATAGCTAAGATCTAAGGCGTAACATAGGCTACTTTAATTTTGAAAAAAGGATTAGCGCGCGAGCCACGCTCATGCGGCCACTGTCGCGGGAAAGTGGGATGTTACCTATGCTTAGATATGTATTCCTTTTTACTTTTTTAATGCCGGTGAAACCGCGGGGATCAGTTAGTATAAATATATTGGGGTTAATATACTGATTCGTATGAAAAGTATTTCTATTTACCCGCCTACCGCCTATTTGGAATTTTCTTTTATATCTAAGATAATTATGTAATACCCGTATGGAGTTCCTCGCATTGCTTCTTTTCTATAGCGAAGAATTCCGAATATCTTCCGATGCGGTGGTGGATAAGGTGGCGTTCACGAATAGTTTTGCCGGAAGGCGATATACAATAAGCATACTTTGTCATAATTATTATCTCCGTAATTCTTTAGTCATTTAAGGATATTGAATAATGGACTCCAAAATATGTTAGTTATTAATATCAAATGCATAGAATAAATTTGAAAAAATCTTAAAAAAAACTTTCATTAATTTATTTTATAGATGATAGAGCCTTTCGTGGTTCGACTCAGGGTTCACTACTGCCACCCCTAGTTCAGTCTTACAAGTAATGTTAGAGCTGTCGTACTCTAGTTTAAAGGGTCTGATGAGACAGACATTTATACAAGGCGTTCAAACTTAGTACTCGGGAGTAGCACCGCATAGAGATGCGGTCAGAGGACTAACATCACGCAGAACTCTACCTTACCTTATTTAGGGTTAATTATTACAGGTGTATATAGACGGCAGTGGCGACTTACATATTTTTGAATATCTCACCTGTGACATCGTGACATTTATATTAAAAAAACTTTCATATGTATCCGAGGCGTATCTACTCAGTCCTCAGGGCTAGCAATGTCAAATCTGTGGTCAACCTTAGTTAGGATTTTGATTATCTAGTGTTGATTACAAATGTCCACGGACGGCAGTGGCTACTTACCATCAGGTGGACTGTATGCTCGTTTGCTACTTGGAATCTATGAAAATAAAAGAAAAAAAAATTTCGTGTATATGTGTTTTTAACCAATGTGTTGCAACTCCTTCGAAGCAGCCTTATATTTGGTAGCTGTATTGGTAACAATGTACATAGTTCAAAGAGACAGTCACAGTCATAGTACATTTGTATATAGGAGACAGTTATCCATCACTTAGTTTGTGAGTTTGTCAGTTGTGTAGTCGCAACATTTGTTGTGTAACGTTTGCGTTTAAGGTTAATTAGTCAAATATTTAAGTGGTTCTTGTTACGGTATCACTTAACTATATTAGGTATGTGCTCCAAAACTTTTGCTTTGATTTATTTGTTATCATATTATCAAAGTAATAATCATGTTAATGATATTAAAATAAAGTAACCATGTTGGAAGCCTATATGCAGTTTTAGTGATGGTAAGTCGTAAGAGACGACTTAAGGGATCTCCTGGAATTGCAGTAAGAGTTCGCGAACAGCCCAGCCCGCCGACCCCCGGGAGGACATCGGTATGTGTGGCCGTATATCTTAAGCACCTGAAGTTATGGGAGCGAAATTGATCCCCAGCTCAGATACCTGCTGTCCTCTATACCTACATTACCGAGAACGATCACCTAAGGGGTTTTAGTTGGTAAAATCCCACTTAACTTCGTAACGCCTTTGAAGGTTTCCCGTGTTACCAAAAAAAGGAACAGAGATAGTTAATGGATCTCCATGACACCCTTAATATATAGCAGCCGACCTCTGGCTCAAAGACATCAGCGCCCACCAGGACATAAAAAAGTCGACACCTTGTATGATACTTCTGATATGCTTAGTAGGTGCGTGGGATAATAAAAAAGACATTTAAGCAGTTGTTTCGCAAATCTAAAATCTCATCAGACAAGCGTTAAACAACGCATTAAGAGTTGCGTAACATATAACACGGAGGCGGTGACGTAACTTCCTAAATACGAAGAGCAAACAGTTGCACGTTGCATTGTCTTGCACCCGCGGTTGTGTAATGGTGATGCGCCACTCTCTGATCACTATCTTAATGATTTAAGTTAATGGGTTAGGAACATTTTTGAAAAATCTCGTGATTCTGCGGCACCATCGCTACTATTTATCGCGCTTTTAATAAACGTGTTAAGCTTTAATTTGATCTGGCTTGAAGGGTGATTTAAAACAGATGTAGATATTATGCTTCCCTGTTTTTTTTATGATACGTGAGTAGCAAACGAGCTTGCAGTCCACCTGGTGGTAAGTGGCTACTGCCGCCCATGGACATTTGAAATCAACCCTAGATATGATGACGGCCATACCTGGGGTTGACCACAGGTGTGTAGCTATCCTTGAGAACTGAGATGGAACGCCTCGGATAAGTTTATCTCCCTGATCACACCCTTCAAGCCAGAACACAGCAGTGCTAAACACTGCTGTTATAATGTAGAAAAAGGTGTAGCGGTGGTGCCGCCGGAGTCGAAATACATAGAGTTCTACCACCTTTAAGTTTAGTTCTGTTAGTAGGCAACAAGTCAATTTATAAATGTTTACGAGTAACAGCGATCACTTTCTATCGTACAACTACTGTAATAATCAAGATCAGCAAAACATGCGTATCTAAACGATTTCAAGTCTAATCTTTCATTTGAGATGATTGCAGATAGCAGATACTTCAATTACATAAAAACTATTAAGCTGACCAATTTTATAAGGAGACAAGTGAAAAATTTAATACATTAACTGTAATCGTAAGGTATGTAAGTAGATCGTTTCAAAAAATCTCTGTTATTTATTTATCCCATACATGCGTGTCCGAAAATCTATATGCCCCTAATGGGGTAATTTTTCCTCATAAGCGAGCTGACTAATAACTCGGAAAAGGTCCTCTGTTGTGTTCAGACAAATAAATATACTGCCCTGAGAGCAGCAATTTCTTTAGTGCGATGTCATTTTTCTTCATTAGGAACTTATAGCTCTTAAGTTCGTTGACCATACAGCTATTGTAGTTTCAAGATTTTGATAGAATCGTATTGCTGAAATTATACTTATACTTATTGCGGGTAATATGTAGAAAATGGGAGGTATAATTATAGCTAGAAGAACATGTATTATCAGGAGAGTTAAATTGCTATCGAATTTTTTCATAGTTTTAGTTAAAAAGAAATTAGACTCAATATCAAATAAGTCGAAACGATTTAACAAATTATCCTAGAGAAGTAAAATTTGAATGTATTGGCTATGCAAATATACAAAAGCTTGTAAAGGTAAATTCCATTCAAGATGTCCATGGATCATAGTAACTGTATAGCATCCCAGCTTCCCAATCACCATGATAGAAGATCGCTAGTTGCTTTGCATAATATGCGCGCGCGCAGCAAAACTAGTGCGCGGCGCCGAGCGCGGGCAGTCTAGCGCCGGAGACGATACGCGCGCCACGCGTGCGAGCGGCCGCGACACGAACTAACTGTGTTAATTTAATATATTAGTGAATAAAATATATCGTGATGTATCTCGGAGCGGCAGCAGCGCTGCTGCTTTTTATAGGTATGTTTTGCATTTTTTAATTAAGTAAGATTGATAATAATAAAAAAAAAACAAACAAAAATAAAAAAGAACAGAAATTATACAGGTAGTACACGCAACGTAAATTTAAGGATATTTTTAAATACTGGTTTTTATAGGTACATATGTAGGTGTAAATAATTATAATGACTTGTATACTATTCTTGTTTGTTTAATTTTCTTTTCATTTCCCACTTTAAACTTAAACATCTTGAATTTAAATTCTAGGAAGCAGGAATTCTCGTGAACCATAAAGCTAAATCATTTTCCACCCCAAAATGCATATAATGTACTGCTCAAATATTCTATTGGTACGTGCAGAGCTTTTAAAGCTCTCGGAGAGCTTTAGCAAAGCGAATCTAATTTAGCAAAATTTTTCAGCAGCAGTTTACAAATTTTGTCGAGCTTTGCTTCGCTCGATATTTTTCTCGTTTTCACCAAACTTTGAGAGCTTCATTGAATACTAGACTTTGTACTGGAATTTCAGCGTACTATTTTAGATAACGATTATTTTGTTTTAATTATTTTAATGAAAGTAAAATGTCCATAAATATGAAAGCTGAATTATAGAAATAGAAATTATATTTTCCCTTTCGGTCTCTACAATTTGTTACGTTTCTTTTAGTGTTCGTACTATCAATTTTTCTATAGTACTATTAAATAAATAGACTATTTCGGGAATATCTATTAATTATGTAATTACTTAAGGTACTTATAATTTTTTAAACAAAAATTTTGTGAAACTTTTCTTCCTATACTTTTTAAAAGACGTTCCTCTGTTACTCTTTTAGTTAACAAATCATATGTTCCAATTGCTTTTTCATTTAAGCAAAATATACCTACAAAGCATAAACTAACACACTAAAAAGCAAAGCAACGCATAGCGTTAACCCACATTTTATTCAAAAAGCCTTATAGCCTAATCTCCGCTCGTAACTGTACTCGGAAAGTTGGCCGATCGCAATTATGTGTAAACTCGTTCTTTTATGTATAATTGCGGCGAGCACGAGCGTTTGTATAATTTGTATACTTTGTCTGATGGCTGCTACAGTAACAATAGCTTTTGTGTTACAACTCAAAAAGGCTTTTTTAAGCAGCTTTCCCTCACGTGCTCAGCTGGCGGTTATAGCACTGAGCTGGGGACATGCTGATCCAGTTGTGTCGTCAGTCTATTACTGTCTGACTGCTGGACATCAGTTTCCTTCAAGAGCGAAAGGGTCTTACATTGGTTAAGTGTCAATTAGAAGACTCCAGATATCTTTGCGTACTTTTTACTAAAATTTTCTATGTTAATCTGCGTCACTCAAATCTGATAGTCACCTAAAACAAATGCTAATAAATATATATCTTAATCAAAAAGTTGTCTTTTTGTCTCCAAATAAAATTTACAATGAGTAGGACTGGAAGCAATTATCCTCTGATTACATTGTGAGAGTTTTTACGAAACATACGATTGTTCGTTTGTATGTCAAATATGGTATTAACTTATCAACTACAGGATAAGGATAATACTAAGAAATACACACTTCATTAGGATTTCACTATTTTTTAGTCTACTCTACTTATAAAACATTTTATAAAGTTAATAAAACATATTTTCAATAGCAAAGCAAATGACTATGAATTTTTTTTTAGATAATATAGTCTGAGAAAAATATAAAGGGAATAATGAGAAAGGGCATTTTGAAATTTTTCAATTTTATAACCCTCTAATTGCACTATCCACTACAATAAATTCGATTTTAATAAAAAGTTTAGTAAAAATAATAATTTATTTAACACAGCTTGTAGATACGATAAACTAAAACTTTTCTTATAAGTTATAAGAATTTTCCACAAAAAAAAACATTTAGTTTTTATAATGACAACGCGAGAAAAGTTTTATATGAAATAAATAAGATTATAGAAAAGTTTTATACAGAAAAGTTTTCTATAAACTGAACAACAGTGCTTACTACCAAAAGTAGTAACATCGAAAAATATTACGAACATAAAATCAAAAATGCGACGAACAATTTTACTATCGTAACAAAATCTGAATGTAGAGTTGTATAAACAAGGGTATTAACCCAGTTCACACGGCTACTTCCCGAACTATGTCAGTATTACATCGATCATGGTATTGGCAAGAATAGCGAATACTACAGAGAGATGAGTAGCAAAATATCATAATTTCTAATTTCTATTTAATCTAATTCAAACAGGCAATTATTTATCCACGATTGTTATTATTATTTTTTAATTTTAATTAACTTATTTTATTATTATTGTATATTTTTTTGAATGTATAATTGTTTGGATGTATAATTTTATAATGAATCTGAGTTCGTGTTAATTAGTGTAATTGATTTATATGTCGTTCTAATTAACAATAAATAAATAAAAATTAATAAAAACTGTACAGACTAGCAGTTTAAAGTGGTATAGTACGAACGTATGTCGTACGACGTTCAGCTCAGGAAGCACCACGGCCACACTCAGGTGGTAGAAGTAAAGCCGCTGTAACTCAACCACCGCTGCCGGTGATTTAACTAAGCATGAACCAGTTCTTACTTTTACGTGGAAGAGTGTTGTTGTTATTCTAGTTAAAAGAGAAATTAGACACAGACTTATTAAGCAGAAGTAAAGCATTTATAGCCGACTTTTTTATACGATGGAAGTAGCAAACCAGCATTCAGTCCACCTGATGGTAAGTTGCCACTACCGCCCATGGATATTTGTAATTAACCCCACATAAGACCACAGTCCGACCTGAGGTCAGCCACAGTTGCGTTGCTTCCCCTGAGGACGAAATGGAACGTCGCCGTATGTCTCCCTTACCACACCCTTCAGACCAGAATACGGCACCGCTGCACTGCTGTTATAAGGCAGAAATAGGTGTAGTGGTGGTGCCGCCGGAGTCGAAGCACAAAGGGCTCTATTACCTTTAAACTATTAATATGACAGAAATAGAATTAAGTAGTTACATAAAAATATTCAAATTTATTATTTAAAATGGAGTCCTTCCTCTAGGTCATTGCAACACGTTCGAGTATGCTATTTGTAGTTGATGTCGGAGTGCAGATTTTTAGCTATTAACGCGTTTTACTAAAATCATGCTGAAGTTTACACAATACTCGTGTTACACACTTATTCTAAATATGTTAAGTAGCCAATTATCAGTGTGTGATAGACACATCTCAGAGAGAGCTTTGAATCGAGCATATAATTTATTAAACAAACAACCTTTCAAAAATGATCAATACTGTTGAACTTTACACAAGGACGGTAACCTACTTCCAGCGTTGCCGAATGCTGTGAGGCAAATCTCGGTACTTATATATCACTAGGCATTGGCACGAGGCTTCGTCTGATTTTTTGGTATTAATACTAGCTGTGTACAGTTTTAACCGCTTTTAAAAATTAAAAATGAAATGTCACATTTAAACTAAATTTTATATCTTTAACTATTTTAGCCAGCAAATAAGACTGATAATATAATGTCTGTTATATTAGTGCCAACAACGGCGGTACAAAATTCTTCGGATAGTGTTATGACTGATTTATTTTGCGAATAATAATCTTTTTTTAAATTAAGTAATAATTCTACAAGAAACAGACATAAATGTTAAATTTTTAACTATTATTTTTTGTTATATTAGGTACATACTTTTAAATACATTCGTTACAAGCACTTATTTTTAAATTACAAATAGACATTCCAACTTATATAGATCTTGAGTGACTTGTTTAACTGAATAAGCTTCGGTCTTTTCTCTGAGTGGGAAGAGTTTGGGCAATAGTCCACCGCTATATCTGATAGACAGATCGACGTCATACAGCTTTGAAAACATGTACCATTATACCAAGCAATAATTACTTTTTAATAAGAACATAACTTCGAATAACAAAATTGTAAAAGACAATAAACGACTTAAGGAAGCACTAACTTTTTGTAGAATATGGTCTTTGGAAGCACCGATGCCACTTTTCCTTGAGATGATGAGGTGATGTCTTTGTCCAGTAGTGGTCCTGGAAATACCGATCGTATAATATAGTCTCTTTTAAATTTCGTGTCTTAGAGATATCCCTACACGCAGCATATGTTCTGATAAAGTGTCTAGGGACTCTATGATCACCAAAATCATTTCTGTCCAGCTTAGAGTTGGTTGTTTGACGTTCATAGGCTAGTCTTAATATCAAGTGGCCCGTATATATCTAAGTTAACGTTATGCCTGTCAATATGTAATGCAAATGAGGTCAGCAAGCGACCTGGTCTCAATGTGCGGCGTGTCCACGCGGCGCCGGTGGTCAGTGTGGAGCGTCGTGCAAAAAGTGTTATTTGGCGCCCGGCGGAATGTTGGCGCCGGGTTTGGTGCTCAGGCACAAGCGGCAGCGGAAGCGGGTTAAAGATGAGAGCAAGCTTGCATGAGCGGCGGCGGAAACGGAGCGAATTTTTTAACTCAATATATATTTATGCCTGGGAGTAAAATCTATCCAATTGAAATTTTATATTTTACTTAGCTATCAAAGATCGAATTTTGGCAATTTTAGTGTCAGACAAGTTTAGGTTAGGTTTTAGTTTAGAAGAAAATGTCAAATATATATATTCCGTAAGGAAAAAAATAGATTGATTAATAAATAATTTAATACACAATAACATACTATTACTCGTTATTAATAAATAATCAGATCATCCAATTTCTGCCTTTCAAAGATTACCATTTGACAACGTCTAGTAGAAAAAAAATACGAATTTCAGTATTCGGTAGGCAATCAATTGGATTTGTTAACGGACGTTAAATATTTGTTCCAAATTCAAAAAATATTACAACGCGGCAACGCCATTATTTTAACCCTAATCATATACACACTTTAATAATGCTATTGTAGAGAGTACATCCGATTGATTACATTATAACCGTTGTGGCATAAATTCATATGCAGGTATGTGGCACAACAAAACAACTTTTTGTTGAATGCATTAAATCAGATTCATTAATTCAAAGTTGCGCCTTGAAGTATATAAAAACTAATGACCAAAAAATTGTTACGATGTGTATTACAATGTAGTTAAGTATGCGCGGTGACCCCGAATGTCTTCACTCCCTTTTTTGTGGATTTCATAAGTGGTAATTAAGGGTTTCAACTGGTTTGGAAATAGGCCCAAGTGGCTTCACTATGACAATACTTCTTTTAAAATAATAATAATAATATAACCCTGAATAGCTAATATACTTATATTTTTTTTCAGATTTTTATATTTTAATGTAACAGTGTTCATAAACATAGTCCTAAATTTTATTTACTCTCGGAAGTATATCACTTGGACCAAAATCAATTAATTTGCATAAGATGACATTTAACGGGTCCTCTTAATTTAGGATTTGCATTGTTACCGTCTAATGCACGCATGCACACCTACTAATTAATCTATTCATGTATTTTCTCCACGAGGCACCTTCAAAATGACATAAAAAGTTGTTTTTCATACATTAATAGCTCGACTTGTTAATATTAACGAGTTTCTTGTTCAAGCGCTTCAAAATAGACCGAAATTTATTGTAATTTTATTAATGGCGCCTCTATTCCTTTGATAATGTCTCTTATAATATTTTATTTCTCTTGTACCTAATGTTTTTATTCAGATAACGTTATATTTCTTAAGGCACTAGTTATACTATACTATACTATATATACTGGCACTAGTTTACAATATCAATGATGTATAACTAACTAACTAGGTTATATCATTTCTTTAAATCTGAGACGAAACTTAGTTGCTTAGACAGCAATTTTGCGATATTTTCTAAGTTCTATAAGCCATATAAATCTGTAATCAACTTTAAATAGACACATATTTACACGTAGACATCGACACGTCGACATGCTATGTAACTCCTGACTAGGAACTAAGATGAACATCTTAACTACGATGAAATAACACCAACGGATTGTCATTGTATATCGAATTATCTAAACATATATTTTATTCTAAACTAACACTATGACTGAAATAAGACGTAACCGTAAGACCTGTATATTATATCTTATTTACTCCATTTATTCGTAGCGTAACGTAGAAATAAAAGTATTACGAAGATAGAACAGACTGTATTCGGACAACACACGAGTGTCGAGTTCTTACGCTATTGTTGGATATAATTAAATTGCAACATCTGAACAATAATTCATTGTGGTAGTTCACGGGAAAAGTACTGGTCCTTGAAAATTATAAATCACTACACAGTATAAAACAAAGTCGCTTTCTGCTGTTTCTATGTATGCTTAGATCTTCAAAACTACGCAACGTATGTAATTTAACGCGTGTGAACCCGCGAGCAAAAGCTAGTAACAAATAATTAACTACCTTCATAATATTTTATGTGTGAATTCGTGTGTATAATTTAGCGTTCAACCCTGTTTTAGTTTCGCTACATAAGCACCCATAGTTGCAGCTTTTAAGTGTAATATCCACACTAGTTACCAACATAGTTTTCTAGTAAAATATCGAATGCACTCTAATACATAACATACTTCATCAATTGTTTCGCCAAGAGTTTCAATACGTGTTAAAGAACTTCAGGCGCGTTGGTATTTTCAGGAAGTTTTCCTTCACTGTTATGCCTTCAAATCCCCCGATGAGAGACTAAGTTTTAAGCACCAGGCTGTCAGTATTTGCACTTGTTAGACTAAACTTAAGTATTTTTTGTAAGTAAACGAACACAGTGACGCGGCCGAGAAGGCAAATGAAACCGAAAGTGACGCGTAATGGATGTTTTTGTGAGTGTTATGAAAACAATCTGTTTGTGAAAGACCGCGGCCGCGGGGCGGTGGAGCGTGCCGAGAAAACATCTCCAGTCTTAAATCATCACTGTCAATGCTAAGTTATACACTATTACCTATCTCTACTAATATTATAAAGCTGAAGAGTTTGGTTGAACGCGCTAATCTCAGGAACTACTGGTTCGAATTGTAAAAGTATTTTTGTGTTGAATTGTCCATTTATTGAGGAAGCCTTTAGGCTGTATAACTTCACACTATGACTAATATGAGTGGAGAAGCAATGAAAAATGTTACAAAAATGGGAATGTTTGAATATGTATGCCTTTTTATTTTTTTAATACAGATGAAAAAAATGAGATCAGCTAGTAAAATGTCTTAACATTTAATTTATTATCTCCAAATAGGTATACAATATATAGTGAAATAATTGAAATTTAACGTTTAGTGTTCCATATCTGATGATGCATGTTAAATTATAAATTCCAAATCAGATGACTTTGAATTGATTTCGGAACGATTTTACGACATAAAACCTTATATGGCTATCTTAATTTTACTCTTCAGTCTATTTACACTTAATTATTGTACTTATTTTCTTTGTTGCTGTCCTTTTTGTATTCTTTTTTGGGTTTTTAATCATATTTTGGACATGTAGTTAAAACTATTTCTGTAAAGTGCTAAATTTTCAATTTGATTATTGTATTCGTTCGGCATATTGTTTGACAATAGCTACTCGTAATATTAGTTCATAGTTACTTCATTTAGTTTCAATGCCATCTGAAATTCAACAAGGACATTTTATTATTTTGTTTAAATCATAAATCGATAGAGTTGAGTTTCTCGACGTACTGTGATTTTGTTTTAATATTAAAGTGTCTTTGTGTAATTTATAAATAGTAAATTATCACGGGAACTACTTAATGGCGTAGAGCTGCCATTTTTTTAAAATAATTAATTACCAGTAATATAAAATTTTAATTATAAGAAAGATAATACAGCCGAATTGACAACATCTTCGTTTTGAAGTCGATTAAAAATATGGTTAAAAGTGCTTAAACTTGTACCTAAAAGATTTTATACGTTTGTTGAAAGTCAAATAAGTAAAATGGTGCGTAATATTCTGCATTTATCACATGTTCGATTTTATTTTCTAACTTACAATAGCTCTCTGTGTTTGATTAAAGATGTGCTCTACGTGCTGAAGTACCCTCTTAACTTCTAGTAATTTGCATATGTTTCTTCATAGTTTATTTAAAAGTTGAAAAATTACTGCATCAACTTTGTTGCATAAGAAATACACGCTATAAGTGGAATATTTGGCGTGTGAAAGTATATTTTTCTTTTAATTCTTGACTTTTTATGCTTAATACGCGATCCAAATTACTAGAATAAAGGAAAATTATACTAGAACAAAAAATCGTATAAAAATAAATTCCTTATTTAGTAAAAATGTAACATTTTATCACGTAAATAATTCGTAATGAAAGCTTCAATAAATAATATACTTATAAATAGCAAGAAAATAATTCTCTGATCTATACAAATAAATAAAATTGAAGTGTCTGTTTGTGATTTCAAAATAACATTTTTTTACTCAATGCATATGAAAGTATACACGATACCTATAACGAAAAAACAATTTAAAAAAAATTTGGCTGTCTGTTTAGCTGAGCTAATCATGACTAATCATGGCTAATAATGACTTTCATGTTTAAATATGTATTCTTTTTGACTTTTTAAACGCGGGTGAAACCGCGGGGTTCAGCTAGTCAGTAATAAAATGAGTAAACAACTTCTCTTTATACTGAAAATATTTTGTACGTACTAAGATGGAAATGTACGATTTAGCGCAGCGAGCAACTAGTCCGCTTTGTTATAATGAATGTCGGAATAGTTTAACTAAATAAATGTACGACGTCAAATATTACTTTTCTGCAATGTACATTATTCATGAGCTTCGCTGTTTACCTAAACTTCTTGTGCTAAGAACATTTATTGCACATGTACATGTATTTGGCGAGAACAAATTAGGTATGTACAATGTAAATATTTTATAATTGATTTTATAATAAGCTAAGTGACTTCGATTTCACAGTAATCTTTTGTAATTGATTTAAGAATAAGCTTCGATCTCAAAGTTAACTTTTGAAAATCTCGTAGAGTTTTACATTTTTATTTTGTGAATGTTCGCGAACAAACCGGTAGTTCATGTAACTGTTAAATAATTGACTTCCATAACCCTAAAAAAAATAGAAGTTTTAAAGGTGGTAAAACTCAATTTAGTTCGACTCCTGCGGCACTACCACACCTATTTCTGCCTTGTAACAGCAGTGTTAAGCACTGCTGTGTTCTGGTCTGAAGGGTGTCGTCAAGAAGACATACTTATACGAGGCGTTCCAACTCAATCCTCAGGGGTAGCAACGCATCTGTAGTCAATCTCAGGTAGGACCTTGATCTTAACTGGGGTTGATTGTAATCACCATGCCGCCCATGTACACCTGTAGGTGTCCATGGGCGGCAGTGGCCACTTACAATCAGGTGGACTGCATGCTCGTTTGCTCCCTCAATCATATAAAAAATCTAAGTACACGAAGGTAAGACGAAGTCTTCTTTAGGCGGAGTTAGCGCAATTTATCTGTAAATAGCTATGATTTTAAGTCCGTGACTCACAGCGTCATGTGTATGTGGTCAGGCCAGCTCATGAATTTTGTTACTATGTAGAAAATTTACGAAAATTTGGGTCATTTTATTTGACATTATCATTTGCACTTAGACACCTTGAAACCTTTCCTCTGCCGACCGCAAGCGAATCGCTGATTATGTAAATTTTGGGTTTCTTCACAAAAAGTATTAGGATTAGGAATGAAAGGGAATCACGGGGTTCTGGTGAAGAAAATAATCGTGGAAAGTTTTATCTTAACGAAGCAGCGTTTCGTAACATCAAAATTGTTGTCGCGACCTCGCTTTGTTACTTGTAACGATGTTTTTAGTTTTCAACTCGCAAATGACACAATAAGACAAAATGACTAACGTGTATGTACTCGTATATATTTTCAAGTTATTCACGATATCCACAGAATGTATGTATTTAAAAAATGAACACAGCTTCATTCTTTTGACTAATGAGTATCAAATAATACCCAGACACCCAGACCCAGAACAGAAATCTAAATTCAGCACAGACATCGATGTCAGAGAGGTATGTTGGGTCATCTCTTGCTTGTTTTTTTTTTTAAATACTTATTATGTTATAGTAACTTTATACTTCTTTGGTAAAGGGAGATCTCCCGCCCGGCTAGGTGATTATGCTGGGGAGCGGCCGTGCTCCAACAGTCTCAGTTCGGAGCTTGTATATGCAAGGTACTGAGAATACTTCCACAGCGTGATTCAGAATACTCGTGGCGCTATCTCTTGACGAGTAGCGGAAAGTCGCCACACTTCTTCAACTTTATAAGACAGGAGAAAGAAAAATTATGTTGCTGTAAGAGTAGCTTCAGTATCCTATAGAATACACTTCCTCTACATATAAAATTTTCGTAATAAGTAATATTTGTTTAAACAGACAATAACAACATTATATCTTTAACATCGAAATCCGCAAGATCTCTCGTTGTGTTAACATTGTATTCGCGAACTTCAAGAGTTAGTTTTAAAGTTTTACAAGCAGTTAGTGAAATGCAAGCAATACTCTGCGAGCGGTCGAGGTTAACTGGTTGTAATACACTTGTTATTTAGATATTATCTATGATTGTCTACTTTATGTACCTGTTACGATAATTAGTAGGGTTATAGGAGAGTCTGAGATCACGGATCTTCTAGAAATAGATACTTATTAATTCAAGCGTAAATATAAGACACATATTAAAATAGTTTTCATGTTTTTACATCGTGAAAATAAGGCGTATCAATTTGACTTGCAAACCCCCGGTTTGATCCTCAATTAGGGGTACATATACATAAATGCTGAAGTTATATTTTTACTTTGGGTTTCGATATTTTTATAGGTGTGCATGGCATCCAAGACTAGTATCGTAATTAGATCATATTGGATAGTTTTGAATTGCATTCTCTTAAACTAGCTACAGAGCTGAATAACGCACAGGAAATCCTACAGTTATTTATATAATTTTAGAAAAATATTTATTTCCTATACATTTTTGCTAATACATCAGCGCCAAAAAGTAATAGAAAGGAGTGTAATCATCTATCTATTCAGTAAAATAGTTACTTCGTATGATGTGCTATTCACAGTTCATGATAATTGTATAGCTAAAAGTATGACGGCTTACATGCTCAGTGATTCCAACTGAAATCATAATTTAAAGAAAAGTGTTATCGTGTTAATACTGAAATAATAGTGGTTCGAGAACAATAGTACAGTAGGCGACACACTTACCCACTGGCTTCACCGCTAATACGAGCTAATGCCGCTGTTGGTTGCTAACTGTATCGAAATTTATATTTGTAATGTGCGGAAAATTGGTGCTTTGTATTGTATGGGATAGTAAGTAGAACGAACATTCAGTTTAAAATTGTTTAGATAGAGATCAAGCTTGTTTTGTCTTGATAGAGCTCAAATTTAGAGACATACTTTATAACTAGAATAGCTGAACCCCGCGGTTTCACCCGCGTTTAAAAAGTATAAAAGAACACATATTTAAACATAAATGTCATCTGGCACTCCCGCGACGGCGCGCACATGCGCGTGGAGCGCGCGCTAATGAGTTTTTCAAAAATTAAAGTAGCCTATGTTACGCCTTAGACCTTCAGCTATCTACCAGTGAAAGTCCCGTCAAAATCGGTCCAGGC
>DWPV01003242.1:0-15547 GCA_018251915.1 Urbanus proteus proteus | reverse complement strand
CTGGACCGATTTTGACGGGACTTTCACTGGAAGATAGCTGAAGGTTTAAGGCGTAACATAGGCTACTTTAATTTTTGAAAATACAACCGATCATCATTTGTAATGATTGCGGACGATTATGAAATATAACTAAACCGGAAAGGAAATAGCTAGGTACAATGAGAATATGTTTAATCAATCTGTTTCTTATCAATTGGGATAACCGGTAGGTAGCTACTGCATGTGTGAATGTAATGTAATTATTGAGTAAATGACATATTTTCAACGAATATCTATACAAATAAATAAAATTGAAGTGTCTGTCTGTAATATCAACATGACATTTTTTTATAAACTTATATAAAGTATACACGTTACCTATATCGAAAATGCAATTAGAATCTTTTTGTCTGTCTGTTTCTTTACGGTAAACCTCTAAACGGCTGGACCGATTTTGACGGGACTGTCATTGGAAGATAGCTTAAGGCGAAATTTAGGCTACATAAATGTTTGAAAAAAAGAAAAAACATTAGCGAGGGTTATTTGCGCTTGCGGTCATCGTCGCGGGAGAGCCGGGTAGTACTTGTGTTTAAATATGTATGCGTTTTTACTTCTTTAACGCAGGTGAAACCGTGGGGATCAGCTTGTTTACATATATAATTACATTTTACGTAGATTTGTAACGGCTTAGACTAGGTGTACGTTGCAAAATATTTTGTTTACAATTCGTATATCCGGACGAACAAACTCAGTACGTACTAGTGTTGTAACGAATATTCGCATTCGCATAATAAGTCTAATTCATTATTCTTTATATAAGGGTTAAATTTCTTTCATATGAAGATATTTTCTTTTATCGTTTCACTTAATCTAAGATATTCAATGAACTCCGTTTCGAGACACTAAATGACATTTTTTTGTTTGCGTTTTACTTCAAAATTCGTATTCGCATTCGCGAATGTTAGAGTCAAATATTCGCATTCGCGAACGTCAAAAATCCAACATTCGTTACATCCCTAGTACGTACGTGTTTTGTCTACTAGTGATGTGTGCTTTATCATGTTTTCATAACGTGAATTTTTCTGTGAATTAATCTGTGTCTATAATTTAACTGGTCGGAGATAAAACATCCCACACGTTTTATTCTTAACGATAATATCTTATATGAGTTGTAAAACAATATTTCAGTGGAAGCAATATAATTTTTACTGATGACTAATTTTAATCACGAGTTAATGCACTTATTACCTACACAATAGGTAAAACTAATAATACCTTGAGCATTTTCGTGTTTAACATTTTTCTGGTTAATTTATAATTTTGACATTAATTTTATACAACGGGTCTAAAATGTGGAAATATGTTTTTATATTGTGAAAATCGATGTGTAATTATGACGGTGCGAAGTGAGATCGGTTTAAAAAATGTATCAAACAAGGTATATTTCACCAGAAATAATATAACATATATGTATTGTTTCCTATTTTTATTTAGTTACAGCTGATTATTTCTAATTAAGAATGTTATCACGCATTAGGTAAACCAATAGCCAAGCCGTTTTTGTGCTTAAAACGTTTTTGGTTATTTTATAAATTCTGCACCCTTATAATTTCATAAAATGGGTGTCGACGTTAAAATCGATGGGTCGACGTTAATTATAGGTGCGATGTGAGGTCGTTTGACACGGTGCTGGCACCGTCACGCCTGAAGGGGCGGTCTGCGAGCGATGCTCAGCACACGCACCACTGCCAACCTGCGCCCTCCACGCCGGCCACCTCTTATCCGACTATAAATAAACCCCACTGACGCACACGTGAACAAATCCTCCATCGTTCATCTATACTCTACATTGACCATTGGCCTATATCTTTTGAAATACGGACTCGATTCTCCTATAATTATAACATTCATGCATTTTAAATTATGAACGCAATCCATAGCTGTATTTTATGGGTAACATAATATTGGTTCTACGTAGTAGGGTAACGCACCGCTTCAATTATTTCAAGATAGTTGTAAATGAACTCAAGGATTCTTAAGATAATATTTACTTGTTAAATTTACTAGTTTAAGGATTACATCTATTTACTCACAAAATACTATAAAGATACGAGAGTTGAGATTAGCTCGTGGACAAGGTGAAGTAATGACATTTCATGAGTGGATGTTCTTTTAAAAGGCACGATGAGAGCCATTGTTAGCGTTAAACTGAGATCAAAAGAAACGTACATAGAATGAATATGAAGTATGTATGTGTGGCTTTGTTTCAAATATACCTCCCTATGCTTGGTATGTATGTAGAGGTCAGTGTCAAGGCTTTTGGTAGCCTGTTTATTTAGGTTACTAGTTGACAATATACTGAAACTCATAACTTATTCAAGAGTTTGTAGTAAGTTATGACAAGTTAAACTAGACTGTTCGCTTGTTCTTATGTTTTACTTTATCGACTTGATTTTTAACCGACTTCATGTAAAAGTACTGCTGTTATTAAAACTATATAAATTTTATATACATAGAAACATTATGTAAGTGAAAAGTAATATTAAATGGTTCAATCGCATACCTCGGTGACGTTTTGATCAACTCTAGCTTTAGTTTATACTTGTAAATAAAAGTATCTAGAAGTATTTTGTATAATGACGACGATTTCATATAAGTGTTTGTGTATTCTTAAGTTTGGACAAATCTAGAATATTTTAAGTACTATTAGTCTGGCTGTTTAAGTATACTAGTAAAAGTACTTTTCTGGTATTTATTAAGTACATATGTAACATTTATATTCTTCAATGACCAGATCTTCATTATTTAGTTAAAAATTCTATGAGTTTCTGTCATTCAATTGTAAAGGTGACAAATAGTTCAAAATATTTCAGTCTTCAATCTTCCCAAGAAGCTGAAATATTTTTTATTTGTGACAGTTGAATCAAGTTTTTGTTCACCATTACAATTGTGCGGCTGGCTGTGAGAAAATACATCCTATTCTGCTTTTGAAACAATGCAGCAGTGATACACCAACAATGAAATAATTAAAATGTTTGACTGAAGAAATGTTTATAAAAATATTCCTCTACGAGATATAATTTGTGGTTTTTATTTTATATATCTTGCAATGTGTATAGTAATTTTCCGCTTTTTATTTGGCAATAAGGTGTAAAAACTAACTGGGTTTTACAAAAGATTCAATAGACTCTAAAATTGTCAACTTTCACTTACAGTTACTAGAAAATAGTGACCTGATTTTTTATACAGAGACTTTTCTTACTATTTTAACTGGCCACAATTCGACCAAATAGAAACTTCTTAGTTATTGCATTTGTATAATGAAATGCCTATGAAAGTATTGCAAATTATTGTTCAAATACCTAGTTATGTCAAACAATAAATTGTGTGGAAGTAATACCATGATTTGAAAAATAATATAATGTATTTTGTATAAAATAAGGATTTAAAGAAATTGCACCCTATTCTTCCTATGTTGATGGTATCTTAAAATCATCGCCAAGAGAAGTGTACCTTTTCAAATAAAAACAGAGACACTATCCAAATAGGTTCACAAGTGAAGGAGTAAACAAGTAACACATAAAAATACAATCAAATTGAGAACTTTCCGCTATTTTCAAAGTTCTATTAACTCGCAAAATTCATTGCATGTATTAAAAAAAAACAGTTACATTGTGCATCTATAATGCCAGGTACATCGTAAAAACTAGACTGCCTGATATTATATTCTCAAAGAATAAAATGTTTGGGACCAGGGAATAATAGAACAATAACAGTTACACTTTTACAGTTATTGCCGGGCTTTTATAGCTTCCTTAAGCAGAGGGCCATATGGGCAAGATGATAGGGACAATAGCATATTATGATGGACAGACATAGAAACAATGATCCATTGATGCAAATACTAATAATAATTTTGGGTTGACTTTATACCTGGAGAGTTGAGAGATATTAAATATTGTTTGCTATGAAACCCTTGTTACTTTTGTTGGAAAATGTTTGTAATTTGTATGTGTACTGTATGTTTGTTGTAATATTAAGGAATGTGTCTGTTTTAGAGGCTGTTAAGGTATTTAAAATAAGTTTTAAATTCCAAAGACATTAATTATGATAGTCTTTACTACGTCAATGGAATAAATTCTGGAACAATTAACACAGTACTGTGAAATACATAACTGGTTAATTTTTATCTTCTAAGTACATGGATAATAATGTAAAATAAAATGAGAACAGTTTTTTATCTGATCGTCATAGCTCTGAACTGATTAGTTTATCTCTGAACAAAGAGAGTTAGGAAGTAAACAAAGCTACTTACCATTTGGCCCATATTTGTCTTGGTTCCTTTTCACTTGGTCTGGAGAGAGGCCTTTGTCTGGGTCTGTGCCAAAATATCCTATGACTTCTTCCACGGATTTCGAGTGAGCGTCCTCCATGGTGGGATTTCTACGTTGCCGTCAGTTCTATAAGCCAAGAGAGAGTAGAGGTTAGAAATGACAAGTCATCATCATCAAGTATTTTCTTAGAGGTTATGTTGCTTAAAGATTTAATACGCAAAAAATTACGCCCTTACAAAATGACGAACGACAATGATGTTGGTAATTTGAAAAAAACGCATAAACTCGTATTTTTTTGATAATGTAAGTATTTTTACAATTTATTCTTATTCCTCTAAGTACGAAAGAGGTTAAGTTACGACGTAATTATCCACTTCGCATGACGTTCACGCACACATTATGAATTAGGACAAGAATTGAGTAAGGATAACTAGCAATTTCCTATTCCGAAGCACCGTTTGATCATAGCACTCTACAGCACTTGACACTCACCAAGAACTTTACTATTACATGAGAAGATAATGTCTTATGGAATAACTCACTTAACATAAATTGTCTGAGTCCTATTTAATGAGATTTTAACTAATTTTTGTACTAAGTTATTACTTTTTCCCGTAAATATCATAAACCACACCAACACGTATCCAATTCAGCCGTCATTTTTTCTAAGACTGACGTAAAGTAATTGATGCTCGTATCGCCACCTATTGTACAGGTTACGAACTACGTAAATCAAATAAGCTACTTTTATATTCGTTTTGTATTTTGTTTGCATAAATAAATAAGTTTGTAGCAAATCAAATAATAAACAAAAAAGAAAATAACGATAATATAACAATATTCAACTCCAGTAGGAAATATAATTATTGAAGTAATAAAAATGTGGAGCTTTTCTATAGGTCGAAATAGTACCACGTGACGCCATGCTATTTTTGTGCCACAGGCGCCTAGAAAGTGCGGTATTTTTAAATTTCAGAATCGACTACATAATTTTCTTTCAGTTATGCGGGTTATGTAACACTTTATCACATTAAAGTTTAATCACTGTTTTATTAAAAACGTTGTTTATCACTTATTCGCACACTTGATTTTACACTCCCGTTTGTTTCGGTTTAAAGAGGTATTAGGAACTTACTGAAATATTTTTTTCGACAGCGTCGGGAAGGAAAGAAGAAATAAGAGTGACGCGGGAGATGTTTTCCCGCCGCGCCCCGAGTAGCAACTCCCGGGCGAAGAGCGACGATTTTAGAGCGGCGCGGGCGCGGCGGAGGGACACCGACGGAGATTTCTTTAATTATTTTGGCAGCAGTACTCGATGGCACAGTCGAGTCGCTTTCCAGGGTTGCATGTCGCGCGGCCGTCGTCGTCGGGCGTCCTGTGATGATCTTTTTATAGCGACCGCAGCCCGGGTCGAGCTCCCGGTATTTTACTGACGCGCGTCTTGTGTTTACCATTATCAATAAGGGTCTTTATTTTACATTAACCATTAACGGGCTGATTACCTCACTTTAAAGGGCCAATATAAACTTTTTGTATAACATGATTACCAAATATAAGTAGGTATAGCAAGCAATATTAGATGTTTAACACTATTTAATTTTTTTTTATAAACTTACGCCTGCAAGTTATTGATGGTTAAATCATTAAAACGAATTTATCATCTGTAAGAATTTTTCTATTTCATTTTTATACAGTTTGTAATGAAAAACCTCATTTTACATTTACCTTAAGCAAGCACTTTTACTTCACACAAAGGTCGTATTCGTCAGAAATATTTACTGTTGTAGGTAAGGAAATTCATATAATACACAGTAAATACTAAATGCTACTAACAATAAAGATATCGCATTCAGTTTATACAGTACCTACGTAAAGACTTATAAAAATGCAAGTAACACTGAATTTAAACCTATTTTGTTAGCGAACAAGGAATTAGGTAGTTACCTGTAGAAAAATTAGTCATGTCAAATATTTTTCTTAGAGGATAGGTAAGTGTAATTTAATTATAAATGTTATTGAGTGTGATAATCATCGGCTAGCAATTGGAGCGCGGCCGACAGTTCGACATTGGCGCTTGCTGGCAGACGGACTGGCCTGTGACACTGATCTATACGACGGAATATTTTCACGTCAAGACAACAGTATCACACGCACTCATCGGGCAAATAATTATAATACATAAACATAAATATAAAGCTTGTAATACTTAATTACACCTATTAATATTCTGAGCTTTGGCCCGAGCAAGGACAATCTGACTAACGACATAACATGTTACAATTTTTTTTTTAAATTTCATCCGTATGCCAATGATGGATTAATTCCAAAACCAAATACATATATAAACAATGCAAGTAAAGTTACATAAGACTACATACTTGAAACTTATTAGTAATATGGAATCTCGCGAAATAAAATGAACGATTTTTTAAATCAAATTATTACTTTAAGCTTATACCTAATTCTATTAGTGGAAAAGATTATTATGTTTGAGAAGAACACTTTAGTGGGTCGTTTTCTTTACCTTATTCCAGTCCCTAGTCCTCTACATATAATTTTCTGGTCCTTCGAGCTGGATATAATCCAGTGACCTGTAGATAATACCGACATGATATTTTTGACGAAGAGTTTTTGGAAAATCATCATAATATTTCTTTTTAATCATCATATTATTTCTACTACTTACTAATATGTATAGATCGTTTTAGAATCTTATTTCGGTACTATTCAAATACGACGTGACATAGGTTCCCATTCTTACTTTTAGTACTTCAGACAAGAATTTCGTTACAGGTTTTTCAGTTTGTAGTGTTAATCAATGTTAGAATTTATTTATTTTTTGATGTAAGCTGTTGAGCTCTGTATATTAAAAGTTCCGTATCGTTTATGTAAATTAAATTAAATGAAGTCCTTTCAAAAAAGGTAACTATTTAAGTACCATTTTATAAGCTCTTATAGTCATTTACCTACCGAAGCTTCTAAAAATCTATTTGTTTTCAATCCGTAGATTCAAGAAAATCCGTGCTATACGTAGCTGATTCTGTAGATTTGATTTTCACACAAACATTATGTACACACAAACATTATACACACGAAGGTAAACTTTCAACCGAAATCGAAAGATAGAGTATACAAGCTGAGCTCGCTTAAACTTGTACAACCAGTAGCGGATTTAACAATAGGTTGAGAAAGCGTTAACCTAGGGCGGCAGATTCAAGGGGCGAAAAATTTATCTTGAATGACCTTTTTTTGCTAAATTTCGGAGTCTATTTTAATTTGACGACCTATTTTCTCTAAATTCAGGAGCGGCAACTAAATGTGATTTCCTTATTCCACAGTCGTTTGTGTGGCTTAAGTATTGACTAAACTAAGCTATCTGAACTACCTAAACTAAAGAATTGACTTGTAGAGTACGGCAGAGGCGAATAAATTTCAAAAGCCTACTGGCGCAAAATTTCTAAATCTGTTACTGTACAACATGGTTTTAGTTATACTTTCACTTCAACTGGAAATAGCACGTTTGTAATAGGTGGGAGGAAAGAGATAAAGAGGAAACAGCTATGGAGAAGGAAAAAGAGGTTTAATCTGAATACATGGTTTTAATTAAAGATGTATTTCAGTACTAGTTCATTGAAAATGTAATCTGTCTTGCCACATACGAGTACCTACATATATTTCAGACAATGAATCAACAATAGTGCACAGCTCTACAAAAAAGTGTGGCGTGAATGTTTAGCCATTAACTATCGTGGCTCACTGGACACTAGAAAGAAGCATGATTTCATATGCTAGTGTTCAAGAAACGGTATTTATCAACGAACATATTTAATTATGAATTTAACATCCCTTGTAGATTTGGGTCAGAGACCCATATATTATTTTATTTTGCTTTAATCAGAAAAGATGTAGTGGAAATTAATATATAAATAACTAACTAAAATAACAACACCTTTTACCTTTTTCGCATAGGTATAACTTAAATAATATCTTAGTAAGTATGTTTACTGCCAGGACTGAATCTCAGTGTAGACTCAGGATTATAGAAAGAGTACCTATCAAAAAGCAAATTTTAAGATATACCTACTGAACAAAAGATAAAGTGAATGAAATTAGTTGTTATTATAAGGATTTGTAATGGCCTCAAGCCGTTAAAATTTTATGAGCTTGACCGTCCTGATGCGGTTTATAAGAATGCATGGATGATTTTAGAACATAATTGACAGATGTATTCAACAAAATAGGCAGGTATTTAAGAATAAGAGATAATTTGTGGCATTTTTGGATATGATTTTCACTAAATTTCTTTACAAATAGTTTTAAAAAATATATTGTAAACCGTTTATAAAATATCCGTTTTATGTGTATACCTCTCTTGTTCTTGTTCTAACCTTGCTAAAAATAATTGAAATTAAAACAATAAGGTAAATTATTTACGACCATACCAAACATAGGTACATATTTTTAACCGAAATTATAGCCAAACATATTTCTACTTTTTAAATTCCGTGTGACAGACCGACTACTGATTGAACTACGTTTTTGCATAAGCGATCTGTTATTTGGAAAAGATGAATAGATCGTTATCCATTTATCTTTCTGTGCGCATGTCCGATACAACGGTATGCATAGTTTCAAATCCACTTCAATCGAACAAAGTTTAGAGTAGTCGAATCTGGCGGTGTCGGCTGAAACGGAATTAGTCGGCGCTGGAGTTGAAAGAAAAGTACAAACAAACAATCACTCGGGATCATCGTTCAGTGCACGTTCATACAGGCAATATGTATCTAAGC
This sequence comes from Urbanus proteus proteus, assembly GCA_018251915.1. NCBI lineage: Eukaryota > Metazoa > Arthropoda > Insecta > Lepidoptera > Hesperiidae > Urbanus > Urbanus proteus. The sequence goes on along the minus strand of DWPV01003242.1, from coordinate 6,444 downwards.
TGGAAGTGCTAAAATACGACCTAATTTATCTGCCGTAACTCTGCTTTTCAAGGTTTTGAAGGTTGGCGAAATATTGAACTCTTGTACCTAATTTATGTTCGTCGGTTAGTGTTGGTCACACACTTTATACTCAGAAAATATCGCCGTGTTCATACTAATTCAAATAGAAAGATCAGTGTGTTTTATGTTCTGATAAACCAATTGAAATCAAGAGTAAAAATGAAGTAAAATTAAATGAAAAGATTTTCTAAAGAGCCTTGCTTAAGTTTTATAATAATAAATTTATTAAGTAAGTTGATATGTAGCTGTTGATATGGAATACTTTCGAATAGGTACTTGTTTTTTTTCGTGTAGAGAAAGCAGAAGTAACTTTGTTTATAACAATTAAACTTAGTAAAATTTTTTAGGTATCTTGTTCGAAATTTGTTGTGTACAAGATATTAATTCAACATAGAGTACGTAAAATATAACATACAATATTGATCTTTTTCTATTTCACAAAAAAAAACGAGTTAAGTACTCTACATTAGTAGGAGTTATATGGACAATTCGTAGCAAAGAGCTTTTCATTAATTGCCAAAAGGTAACTAAAATCTATCTGTTAAAAGGTTACAACGACGCAATTCTTTATAGTATTTATACTAAGTTACGGTAATTGTTCGGGTTGAAAATCTGGCACGATTACCAATCATTAACACATTAGTTAAATCTTTATCAGAATTATATCTTATCCCTGCAATGACATTAACTAATAATTACAAGATAAGTCGTTTTGATAATTAAATGCGTAGCGCAGTAATTATCGCATTTCAATTCCAAGAGTTTCAAATTTGTTTTTCGATTTCACTTTAGCTATGAAATAGTCAAATCTTTCGTCGTCAATTTTTTCTAGTATTAATGTAGCCGTTTTTGTCTGTTTAAAGATGCAGTGCATATTAAACCTATTTTGTAGTTACGATTAGTTAGTCTACGATCTTACGTTTCACTAGCTGAACCCCGCGGTTTCACCCGCGTTTAAAAAGTAAAAAGGAATCCATATTTGAACATAAATGTCATCCCGCTCTCTCGCGACGGCGCGCGCATGCGCGTGGAGCGCGCGCTGATAGATTTTTCAAAAATTAAAGTAGCGTATGTTACGCCTTAGACCTTCAGCTATCCTTCAGTGCAAGTCCCGTCAAAATCCGTCCAGCCGTTTAAAAGATTAGCTCAGCCAAACAGACAGACAGAAAGACAGACACACAGACAGACAAAAAAAAAATTAATTGCATTTTCGTTATAGGCATCGTATATACTTTCATATGCACTGAGTAAAAAAATTACATTTTGAAATCACAAATAGACACTTCAATTTTATTTATTTGTATAGATAGCAGGCACGACTTGTTTCAGTCCATGCAAACATAACCATACCTCCACAACCTTTATCTCTTATAATATTTAAATCCTTGTTTTACAAAATTAATTAATTTGGATGCAATTACGTATAAAATATAAATATATCGTAGTATTTCAAAGTCTATAAATATCACTGTTAAAAATGTCCTTCATTACAATATGGTGGATAAAATATGTTTTAATAATATGAATATTATTGTTTGTATCAGTTTATGAGTGACGAGAATATCTTTAAAATTGATTGTAGAAGCAGTTTAATCTTGTTTAGTAAAAACTATTGTAACTATACGTTTAACCTAAGAATTAGCATTAGCAGTCTTCAATACAGTACACATAAAATTAAACTAGTCATAATGTGACCTTACACTTGTATAGATCCATTGCCAAACTGTCATCTAAAGGTTTTTTAAAACGTGCGAGAATTTTCATGATGAGCTCCAAAGTAATTTTACTCTAACGATCTCCCGGCGACCACGGCAAAAATGTCAGCCTTGTGTTTAAAGTATTGGAATAGATTTAGAGAGTGAAAATAGAAAATCACAGGGAAACAGCTGAATGCCAATGTTAACATCTATTTCGGTTGCTGGAATAAAAAATACAGAATAAAATACAAATGGACGAAGAAACACATATTTCTTTAATGTTATCATTTCGTAAATTTGAAAAACTTTAACTAACGTGAATTATGATCAGAGTGCGCATTGTTTTCTGTTCTTTATAGGTGTCTGTAATAAAAGCGACAATCAAAAGGCGATACACATTGTTAGTGTTTACAAAGTAATGTTAATTTACTATGGATTTATGGTTTTGGTTGGATTTAAGCTTTTAGTGAATTCAAAATTGAGAGTCCTGATTTATATTACAACAATATACACAGTGGAGTCAGATTTAGTAATGGTGCTGACAGACAGATGCAGACATAGACCCGTAGTAGGTAACGTTTTCATCTTGCTTTTATAGAATACTTAAAAATTATTCCATTTCAGTTACGTAGTCGGGGTAGATAATTTAAAGATTGACTGGTTTTCTTTATCTATGTTTTGAACCTTAGTACAGTCCAAGGTCATTTAATAGCCTCTGTTGGCTACATAATCAAAACGAAAAATCAAAAGCTTACAGTTTCGTCTGTTATTATGCCTTTACCTGATGTAAAAGCTTCTATTCTATTTTTTGCAAAGTTGTTTACGTCCCTGTGAAAATCACAAAGTCAAACATGAAGTACCTACCTATGTATTAAGGTTAGGCCAAAATTCTTAATGCATAGACAAGGCATAAATATTTCATAAAATATATTGAAGTTGGGTATGGTGACGTATGACTCTTATATTATTGCAGAACATATAATAGTTAATTAGAACCATCTTGAGAAACCTTATCTGTTTGTTTGTTTTCACTTTTATTTTTTACTTTTTTGAGTAATTTGGATAATGACTGATAGGATAAAATTTTAAAAGGGTTACAGGTAGCTTTTTATTCCAAAAATTAGGTAGGTATATGTATGTCCGACGTAAACCGTGGCTAGCAGCTATCTAATAGGAATGCCTGTGGGCGAAATTCCGTGCGGTATCGTAATGTTTGATTTGACAAACATTTACACAACTGGCCATGTATTTTGTACACATCTTGTAACTAATGTTGAAATGCTTTAGTTAAACGACCAAAACCTGTCGTTTAACTAACGCATATTTTCTCATAAAACAACGATTTCTTGGCCCTGTCATTTTCACTTATTCGAAACTTACGCACAATTTTAAATAATTTTAAAACCAGTATATATATCATTCATCTGTTCAACGTCTTTTGCGTGTAAATGAGAGAGGTGAGGAAAGATAGTACTAGAATACACCGCACGTGCACTTTGCAAGACAAGCTTTTAAAATTCCGAGATAATGTAACGAGCCAATGTACGCCATTGCGTACGTACGATGTATCTACTATCAGCTCATGCTCGTAAGGCTATTCGTCATCTAGAAATAAACAGGCGAAGGTAATAATCGAAATAGAATTATAGTACTTGAGAGTGTCGTAACCATCTGCTTTGGCAGGTCCGACGTGGACTGTTGGCGGCAGAACAAGAGATTTGGGAGGCACATGTTGGACATGTTTTGAAAGACTGCTAGGTCACAGCCAAAATTCTAAAATAGGTATTACGTGAATATTATTTTCGGATAGATCCTAACATAACATAACCCATTTAATTCTAATCCAATTAGCTTATCCACAATACAGCAGGTATGGTAAGCGAAAGTTTACGATATCAGGTTTATTGAATAATCTGTTAAGTATTTTTATATAGTTCATACTATTCAAAGTAAAATTTGAAATGTTTGTTGGTACCTATTGTTTGTAATATTTGTAAGAGTATGTAGGTTTATTAGGGGTCATTTTATGACCTTGTTTCTGTTCTTTATAGTATAACGTGTAGCGACGAAGGATACTGCCTTATTCTGATTTAACTGCCTTGGATTCCGGATTGAGTCAATATTACTTTTATAGACAAATTTAATAGTATGTATCGGCACGGTATAGTTTTATAGATCATCGAAGCTCTTTAATGTGTTAGTGATGAATCTATTAAAAACTTGGCGAAGTTAATTGGAAGAATTAATTGATCACTGGTGTGTAAATTAGTTTTATACGCTTCTGCTACGCGTAGTCTTCTTTTTTTATTGGCAGCTCTCTCATTTTATATAAAAATAAACTAGAAGTTAACATTTGAGTAGACAAGGTTAATACTTTAACATTTAGTTCTTTTTGTGTTTTATTTTCTTCATAATTATTTATGAGATAAACAAGTAATAAAATATGTTTAATGGTTCAACGTCATAACTCGTGACAAAGGCGAGAAATGTATAACGCAATTCACATATTATGACGGCTTGTTATTTAATTACTCATGATTTAATAATACAATAGATATTTTTTGTATTAATTACCAACGTCAGTCATATATAAGTATACTTTTTTTTTAATAAGGGCATCGATTAAATTGTCCAATTTTGTGTACATTAGCTCGTTTTATTATCTTTATAAAACATATTTTGCTAATTATCCCGACATGCAGTTTCCAGAAGTGAAATGTACAAGGTTAAGACCTCAAAGTTATAAAACATTTAAATCCCGCTACTTCATATAAATTATGATATACCACATTTGATCACTATTATAAGCACTTTTCACTTCTGGCAACACTAACTTGTGTTATTAATTCCGAGTTTATTTCTGCGTTCTATTTTCAAATAATTTCAAGTTCAGATGATTAATCGCGTGTCAGCTGTGAGATCCGCACTAGAATCCGTTTTCTCAAATCCGAGTGGAAATTCCATGGAGTGTGGCAACACTGAACAGTCACATTGCACAAATCACAGTTCCTTACGCACGATCACGAAATCAACTTACCGTATCACTTATCACTTGGTCCCTAATCACTGGTTAAACATTAAATTATTAGTAATTTTTGTTGGTTGTACTATCGAGTGAGGTTAGCGCGCCCCATGAGGACTGCGACGGGATTGAGACGCGCCGGGCGTGGGAGCAGATCGGCGCCCTCTTTTATAAGCTTTGGGCCAGCGCCGGGATCGTTGCCAGCGACGACGTCGTTACCGATATACTCCGCCACCTTGCCCACCCGGCGACACTACCCAAAGTACCTATCTCCACTCACTAAAGTCCAAAATGCCACCGCAAGTCCCAGCTCGGACCGAAAACCGAACTTGCGCACATAATCTTACTGACAACACTTGACGTTACCTTTAATAAACAAATTATTACACGTAAAATGCATTTAATCAACTGAAACCATGGTAACACTGCCTTGATATTATAAATGGCATGATATAAAAATAGTTCTTAAATTTTATTGTATCAAATGAATTATGACATGACAGTGCAATTATTTAACACAATAATTGTAAAATGGGACCCAAAGTGAATTCCTATAGAATATTAAAAATACCAAGAAGCAATTATGGTAAATTCCTTAAATATTCGTAGGAGCTAATTGGCGGTGCGATGCTACGAGTTGCTACGGTGTAGCAGGTTGTAGCTGGAATTTGTTATACCTTATACCTTGTGTACCTTGTACCTTGTTACCTTGTACCTTGTTGGTGTTGCGTTTGTGGTAAAAATGAATCCTGTGATTCAAATTAATTACTGAGGTAGATATATGTATACTGGAATTTAGTACAGCAATTATTGGTGCTTCCATCAGTATATTAATGAAACATTCCATTCCATGATACTATAATAAGAAAGTTGAATGATTGTAATAATTATATTTAGAAAATAAAACTTTAAAGATATCATTAACAGCAGTTTGCATTTATACAGGGTGAACTTTTCAAGTGTGCGTGGATGGGGAAATCCGAAACTAAAAGGATTAGCGAAAAATACTGAAAAGACTTACGAGGCCGATTTTGATAAAAACTAAAATTGTATAATTCGTTTTTCAAAAAATTCATTTCCCTAGCTGGGGAGTCGAACGAGTTTATTTTGGTAAAAAAATCACACCATGTATTATTGCGTCATCTGATAGTGTTGCTTATAAAGATCAAATTCTGAAAACTAACTATATCTGTCAAACTAAAGGAAAGAACTGACTTTTAAGAAAACAACATTTGTCCATACATTATCTTACTAAGCCTTTTACTGATAAAAAAGTATTTTCTAAAAAAATGAGCTGCTTTGGTTAGTATTTGATCCATACAAGCAACACTATAAGATGGTGTAAAAATAAAGAGTGTGATTTTTTTGTTACAATTAACTCGTTCGATTCCCGGGTAGGGAAATTGTTTTTTTGAAAAACAAATAATGCAGTTTTAGTCTTCAACAAAATCAGTCTCGTGAGTTCTTCCAATATTTTTCACGAATCCTTATAGTTTGGGATTTTGCCATACACGCACACTTCGTAACATCGAAGAATTCGTTCACAAAAGTTTAGTAAGAGATTGTATAGAAAAAAATGCATTTTTTTAAATGAGCCCTTTCCTTTAGTTTGACAGATATAGTTAGTTTCCAGAATTTGATCCTTATAAGCAACACTATCAGATG
>DWPV01003241.1:0-15548 GCA_018251915.1 Urbanus proteus proteus | reverse complement strand
CACGAACATAAATCGTAGTCGTAAGCCTAGGACCTTCGTAACTCTGTTTATTAGGTCCCTGATGTTAATACGCGATAATGTCGGTTAAATTTTGGAAACAACGCCATCTAGCGGACAAGCATCTTTGGTATAATAAAAGGTATTTTAATTGTTATGACTTTTTAATTCAAGTTTTTGTTTTAAATATCCGTTTCATTTTTATTTATTCATAATCTGTTATGCAAGATAAAGGATTGGACTGAGTTAGGATATAGGATTGCAATCCTACCCAAGGTTAGATATTTCTTTAGATACTCTTGAAGACTAAGTTAAAATGGCTTGTGTAAAACTGTCCCTTACTACTGATTTCAATCAGAATACATCAGCTTTCAACATTGTTATTATATGAAAAGAATAAACTATATAGTTGACAATACTTACAGAACAGTAAAAACACTAATGTAAAACACTAAAACTTTCACTATTCTGTGACAATACTGTATAAGACTGTAAATAAGGATAAGAATGTATTTAAATATAAAGTTTATTCTTTTGATGTTCCACTCGTGAATATAAAACAAGTGGGGAGAGCTTTAAACTCCTGCCTATCAGAAAGGGGAACTGTATCGAGTATTGAAGAGCCCTTCGATCCTTGTTATGAAGAGTTAGTTATTATGCTCGAGGATTTATGAATAATACATGATACTTGAACAAATAATACGGATAAAAGTTTTGTTTGAAGTGAAATGGTAATTGCTTGTAAATAAAAAACGATAGGGGTGTTTGATGTAGACGAATAGAATGGTGTGGGATCGATTCTTGGTTAGGGTCGGGGTAATGAGCTTGATTTTTGGTGGCTTACACTGTACATGAAACATGAAGGGACGGTTAGTGTTAAAAAAACAGATACTCAAAAAAATACAGCCGAATTGATAACTTCAGCATTTTTGAAGTCGATTAAAAAGTGATATGTATCGTCGATTAGTAGTGATAATCGTTCCTCATAAGCTGGGTCGATTTTTCTGTAAAAAGGATTAAGGGCAAATCTTCTAAACATTTTAGGAGCAGAAACATCAGATTCAACTTTCACTTTAATCTGATTAAACCGTGGTTTGTAATCATCTAAATTTAATTAAAAGCAAAAAATTCAACTTGAAATAATTTTACATATTTCTAAGCATTTGATCTGAATAAATTTAGTCATCAATCTCAATCTTTTCCAAAGAAACAATTTCGTCAAGCGATTAGTATATCCATTTGCGATTCAAATCTGAACGAAAAAACTTTGGGATTGATTAGCAGATTTTTCGAACCTCCGAAACAGAATTAAAATGCAAATCCAAGCTAACTAGGGTAAGCTGCGCCTACCGCCAAAATCCGCCGCGCACTGGTTAAAACCGGATTTATGCAGTTCTACATAAATTCCGGAATTAGTACCGAACGTTCATTTATTGGCGCAATTAGAACAAGTTAAATTATACCTGTCTTATCTGAATCTGCAGAACGGCTTCTTTTATGAATATTATTCTTGTTTGAGAACTTAAAATTGTGAAAGAAAATGTCTTAGAGCGGAAACTAAATTTTGATAAAAACATGATTTCAGAGTTGAAACTAGTTAGTTTTACTTATTATTGGAATAGGTGAGAAGTAAAAAAACCCAGTGTTTTTATCCAGTGATAATTCTGTACAACTATGGTAAAGCGCCTATTGCCGCGTACTGATTATAACCAGATTTATGCAGTTCTACATAAATACCGGAATTAGTACCGAACGTTCATTTATTGGCGCAATTAGAACAAGTTAAATTATACATGTCTTGTCTGAATCTGAAAAATGTCTTTTATGCATATTATTCTTGCTTGAGAACTATAAATTATGAAAGAAAAGGTCATAGAGTGGAAACTGCATAATTTTGATGAAGACACATAATTTCAGGGTTGAATCTTAACTAGATTTTACTTTTTTTTATATGATCGAAGTAGCAAACAAGCATGCAGTCCACCTGATGGTAAGTGGCCACTGCCGCCCACGGACATCTGTAATCAACCCCAGATAAGAATAAGGTCCTACCTGAGGTTGACCACAGATGTATGTACACTACCATCTTACAACATATTATCCAAAACAAATTCTTCAGACGCACAACTAAAATAAATATCCTATTGCCAAGACTGGTAAAAAACTAGATTAATGCAGTTCTACATAAATTCCGGAATTATTTCCGAACGTCCATTAGAACAAGTTTAATTATACCTGTCTTATCTGAATCTACGAAATGTATTTTATGCACATTATTCTTGTTTGAGCATTGATAATCACGATAAAGAAAGGTATAAAAACGAAAACTGCATTTTAGTAAAAGCAAATGACAACATGATTTAACAATGATTGGAACTAACAATGACTAGAATAACTGGAATGGAAAACATCATTAGAAAATCATTTAGGCTTATGGTCGTCATCAACTCATTATTGTCCCACAGCTGGGATTGGGTATCCTCTCAGAGTGTAGGTCGAAGTCGTAGTAGAGTGCTTACCTGTGATTTGGTCATCGGACCCCCGATTGAGAGGCCAAGCTTCAACTATTAGTCTAAGCTTCAACTGTTAGTCTATCATTGTTTCACTGTTATTCTTCATAATTCCTTTTGTTATTGTATCCTTGTGGTATTCCCTAGGAATGTTAAACATTAAAATCAACATATAACGCAACTTCCAGGTCAAATTCCGCAGACGTTCCATTTTCTATATCTACGATAATCTACCGGGCGTTCGCAGCCAAGACCGGAATTTATGTAGAACTGCATAAATCTAGATTTAACCGGTGCAATCCGGGTCCTCTCTGGACATAACTGTATGCCCTAGTTAATGAATAAGTATGATTATTCTGTCGCCATAATTAAAATTGCAGTTTTATGGACTTTTGGAACTTTTATACTTGGTAAAGAGTTTAGGGGTTTTTTCATAGTATGTATTGGCGACTCCTCTGATGTTGCAAATATCCATAGCAACAGTGACTACTTTCCATTAGTTAACCTGTTTGCCTTATTGGCAGGTTTTAATATAAAAAAACGAAGTTAATCTGTTAGACTTTTTAAAAAAAAATTACACTCCGATATACAGGGTGATTTTTTCAAGAGAGCGTGGATGGGTAAATCCATAACAATAAGGATTAGCGATTTTTTTAACAAAATGAACTCGTTTCGATTCCCGACTAGGTTTTATTTTTTATCATATTCACCATTTTTCGCTTATCCTTCGATAATAATAGTTTCGGATCTCCAATCACATTTGAAAAATTTACCCTGTATACTTAAGTAGGTAACTAAATCAAATCTAAATCCTGCTTTGTATTTGAAATATTAAGACAAATAATGTTTATTTATTTTTTATTTTATTTTATTTGGTAATCCAACAGCAATACATAGAAAATATTCGCTTTATACATCTTATATACCTTAAATCTAAATTAAGCCAAAACAGGATTACACATTTAGTTTTAAAAATACATAAAACCGAGTGTGTTGTTAATTAATATTAAATATGCAATTTTACAACTTCTGTTTTAGTTGAAATTTAGATAAATGAAAGATATCCAGGGTCAATTAATATTTAAAATATCGGCGGCGCGATGAAGAGCTGAATTTTTAGCATAATATATCTTATATTTGCATGGCTAACATCAAGAAGGGCAGTGTGCCACGTGCGGTAAGTTGATGCTCGAAATGCACTTATTTACTTTAGAGTTTATTTATTGTATAGTTTATTTATATTCGACGACCCGGATGACGCAATGGTTAACACGCCGGACCGCTAATCCGAGGGTCCTGGGTTCGAATGCCAGCGATGCGGACATGAATGATGTTCTTGGTCTGAGTGTGTGTCTTTGTCTTGTGTGTTGTCCACGGCACCCACGACACAGGGAATCTTAGTGTAAGGCTATGAGTGTGAAGTGTTATTAAGCGTTATTATTATTAAGATTATTAAAACTCTTTATCAAAAGGGTATTTAGCAAAGGGAGATCTTTCTCCAGGCTGGGTGATGAAGAGCAGCCGTGTACCGACAGTCTCAGCCCGGAGATGCAATATGTTGAGAATACTTCGATGGCGTGATTCAGAAATACTAGTGGCGCCATCTCTTGATGAGTTGCGGGAGCCACAGGTATAAACGTCATATAATGACGTTTTAAGAAATAGTTCTTGAATAGATAGACACTAGATATTTTGACAAAGCGTGCTATTGCTATGGCCGATAATACAGTAAATACCCTCATTCAATAAACAGAAATTTATCGCCATTTTTCAGCTTAATTACAAAACCATAATTGGTAAACACCAGTTCCAAATGCATGTACTTTCGTGACTGTTGTTATCAAAAAGTAGTAAAAATTAACTATATGAAACTCACCCTAATATAGGCAATAACGAAGGTGAGCGTGTACCCCACCCTGCCGTTAGTCGCCCCCCCGGGAATCCCTCCGAACTGGGCCGCGATGGCGTTCAGGGTCCTCTCCCTCTCCGCGACGTGGTCAGCGTCCCCCTCCATCAGCAACGTGACCACGCACAGCTTCTCAGGGTCGAAGCCCTTGATCTTGGTGATGTAGAAGCGCTTGAGCCCGTCGAGGAGGATCCCGCCCCAGGAGGACTTGGTCTTCATCACGTGGCCGAGGCGGAACTGGAAATTGAGATGTAGGTTATCATTAATGCTATAACGTATCACTGCTTGGCATGGGTCTTGTTTCAGTGTGTGAGTGACATCTATACAAATAAATAAAATTGAAGTGTCTGTTTTTGATTTCAAAATGACATATTTTTACTCAATGCATATGAAAGTATACGCAATACTAATAACGAAAATGCAATTAATTTTTTTTGTCTGTATGTCTGTGTGTCTGGTTGGCTGAGCTAATCTTCTGAACAGCATGACCGTTTTTGACGGGACTACACTGAAAGATAGCTGAAGGTCTAAGGCGTAAAATAGGCTACTTTAATTTTGGAAAAAAGCATAAGCGCGCGCGCCACACGCATGCGGGCCCCTTCGCGGGAGAGCGGAATCTCAGTTATGTTTAAATATGTATTCCTTTTTACTTTTTAAACACGGATGAAACCGCGGGGATTAGCTAGTGATCAATATGAATTAATCCCCATCCTCCCCATCCTTTCATTCATTTGACTGTTTATTAACAGTCCTGCTAAACATAAGTCCTAATGGGAGATTTTGCCAATAGTCCCCGCGTCTGGCATGCATGTTGGCGATCGCCGTAGGTTTTGATGGTACACAAGAACACGCTGCTTCCAATTTCCTGCATTTTTCCATGCAACGGGTACTCACGATAGGCGGTTTATTTATTTGTTTTGCCGATATTTCGATCCATTCGAAATAAAAAAAACCGCCTATCGTGAGTACCCGTTGCATAGTAAAATGTATCAATTCCGCGATAAAAGTTTAAAATCATATATTCCTGGATATTATCTCTATTGCCTCCAACAAGACAAACGAGACGAGTCTAGCAACAAATCCTAACACACACACATACACACTCATACACACACACACACACACACAAAAACAGCACACGGCCATACCTGTTCATTGTCCATGAGCCGTATGCTGGAAGGTTGCAAGCGTAGCCTGGCCACCTCCCTCTCGAAATAGAAGCCCGACGTCCAGTCCGGGAACACTAGCGACCCGTAGCGGACCACTGCTGGCAACGGACGGATTTTTAATGTCACCTGAAATAAGTGGAGAAATATATAAATGAGTAATAACCTTCTTCTTCTTCTTCTTGAATTATTTTGAGATTTATTTAGGGGTTGTTAAGGGCAAAAATATAAAGAAAATTATTGAAAAATAAACAATGAATCACTATAAAATAAAAAAAATATTTATACTCAAAATGTAATCAAGGAAAAAATTATAAAATCTTTTCTTAAACTCATTTTATTAAAGTATTTTCGTGAACAAAACATTTGTTGATTTAAACGGTGATTAAAAAGGTCATGATATGACGATAGTCTTTTTCAGAGTAAATCCTCCCAAAGTTAAAAAAATTCATGGTATGAGGATAGTCTTTTTCAGGGTAAATCCCAGGCTCTAGGACCAGGTAGCTAGCTAGCTAGAAATGTAAGCAATATGTCAAGTCTGACCTCAGTGACGACCCCCAGGCATCCCTCGGAGCCCATAACCACGTGTTCCCACTCGGGCCCGCACGAGATGCGCGGTACACGACAACTCTTCTCTATCACGCCGATAGGTGTCACTGTCTGCAATGAAAACAATGCATAGATTAAAAATAGTAGGGGGATAGTAGTTTATGGTCGAACCCAGAGTGGAGGAATTTGTAAATAATCCATTCATTTAGTATATTTTGTGTGTATCGATATGTACAAAGGAAAGGTGTAAAGTATGCTCGCCTGGTACAAAATATAAACAATTCGTATAAAAAACTAATCTTAGTTTGATTTGAACAACAAGATCCTTAATATTTCCATAGGTATTCTTCTTTATCTCACTAGCTCTAGTGGCCACCCAGCCGTCCAGCTTGTAGAACTCGTACGAGTCTGACTAGAGGCCTACCGTGAAACTTGCGCTCGCATCTCATGTTCGAACTCTTAGCAATTTATGCTCGCCTAGTATATAATATAAACATTCTTCGTATGAAAATAAAACTAACCTTAGTCTGTACGAGATCCTCACTATTGCCATACGTGTTCTTCTTCATGCCACTAGCCCTGGTGGCCACCCAGCCGCCCAGCGTGGAGAACTCTTACGAGTCTGGTTAGTGGTCCACCGTGAAACCTCGCCCTTGCATCTCTTGTTAACTCGTATCAATCTATGCTTGCCTGGTACAAAATAAAAACTGCAAAATAAATCTAACCTTAGTTTGTACAACGAGATCCTCAATATTGCCATATGTGTTCTTCTTCATGCCACTCGCCCTGGTGGCCACCCAGCCGCCCAGCGTAGAGAACTCGTAGGAGTCAGGCTCGTGGCCTACAGTGAAGCCTCGTGCTCGCATCTCACGTTCTAAGTCTTGTCCGACTATGCCCGCCTGGTACAAATATTTTAGCATTTTATTATCTTTTCTTTTAAATACAGATATATAGCATAAAAAGGTGCTTCACGTCGTCTGTACGCTTAGATCTTTTATACGCAACGGATTTTAATTTGGTTTGCCTCAATGACGGAATGATTCAAGGGAAAAGTTTATATGTATAATTAGCGATCAGCCCCCGCTTCGCATGGCTGCTATGTAGATACTTATGACGTTACACAGGAAGACCCTGCTACGTCTCCTCGATTTCGTCCTTTGGTTGTTGGTAACTGTTGTTTTAATAGTATTTAATAAAGTTAACTTTTACAAAACAGAATAACATTAAATGCTCTGACAATTGTAAAATACAATAATTATACAACCTAAATAAACATATTAAAATACGAATGCAATCTACATAGATAAAATTGGCAGCACAAGTTGATAGGCTGAAACTTAAACACCAATGAGTAATGAACTTAATCACCTACTAAAGTACCTAATATTGTTATGTCATAATCCGTAGAAAATTAATCAGCGATAAAATTTAATCTTCCTATCTATACTTATCCAATCTACAACTGAATTCATAAAAATTATAACTTCTGATTACTTTTCTTCAACTGACAGCATATGACTATATCCAAAACTATAGGGCAATATTTTCATTTTTAATCTCAATTTAGGATGATCTCCTTACTGTTAAAATATAAACATCGCTGTTTCTAAATTGAATTCCTATTATTTTTCAAATATTAAATACACGTTACATTTAAAAAACTGTATGAATCTAGTGGCACATATTACACATTTAATAGATAATTTTATAAATACAATAATTAACAGATAGACCTTCTTTGCTACATACATATTTTTATAATATAGCAGTAACAACACCCCCTCCTGCCTTGAGCATAGCGTAAGACTATTGGACCATTTTTGGACGCTTTTTCTCCGCCCTCACTTTAATAAAGCCGTACCTATATACACCATGTAGTATCTACCAACATCTCACCTGTATTCTAGCTAACAGTTGCTCCTTATCTATCCACAGTATAGAGTTCATGCCACTGGTATCCAGAACCACGATTGGTCTGCTCTCGTTAGCAGGACAGGTGACCGCCTCAGACACAGACGTACCGCCACCGAACGGAATGATCACGAACGTGTGATTGGACGCGCATTTCACTATTTCTACCACCTGAAATGGACAGTGCAGAATATTTGGTTTAAATAACCTTCGAACAAAACCAAAACCAAACATTCGATTGCCACCTGAGGATTAGAATTAAAATATTAACCAATTTACAAAGTTTAGCCAAGTTGGACGAAGTCGGGACTTGGATGGGTGACGTTCGTTTTTGCGTAGTTCTGTGCTTCAAAATATACCTTAAGCCAACGGATCCTGTTGTACGCAACTGCCTCCTGTTATAAGAAGGACATACATACCCAATAATGGGACCTAAGATTGCGTCGTACATTCATTCATTCGACTAACCGACTTGTGTTCTTAAATGGTTTTCTTTACTTGTTCTTGACTCCAATATTCACCTCAGGCATATATTTTCTTATCATATTTGCCTACTATACCGTCTACCCGTTTCTCACCTGTTCGTGACTCTCCGGCCATATGACAGCATCTGGAATCCTTGTGAACGTGTTGGATCTTAAACGGGACATGTCTTTGAGAGTCTGTCCATGTGCTCGTATCAGTCTATCAATTCCCTCAACACTGACGGATGCTATCGCCTCCAGCTCAGTCTTGACATCAGCTGGTAGTCTACTATCCGGGTAGGACTTCGGCATCGTTGGAACCTTCGGCGGTTTTCGTATATCTACGTTAAGCTTGTCCTCTATGTATTGCACGAAATGTGGCATCTCCTGGCCGCTGATTAAGTATCTGTAAAAGTGAAAAAGCCATGGGTTAGCTTAGACTTTTGAGGATCTATTGTTATTTATCTATCGTACTCTATGATTTTTACTTTGATCAAAAAGAGCAATGGCAATCAATTTTAATTGAATTTCAGCGAGCCAGTTCTAACCTGTTCTTACGTCCTATAGGCATTCCATGCGGACAAGAGAGCATTATATGTGGTAGATTTTGAAAAATACTAAGTTATTAGCTGGGACCGTCCACACAGGGCTCCCTAACGTTATGTGTAGTGTTCACTGTTGCCATGAACTCAAGACAAAAATCTCAATTAATTTAAGATATCCTGAATGATCCTATTTGCAGGCCAGACTGATCAGAGATGGACCGTTGCAGTACGAGCATTGTTTACACATGAAAATACTTAAAAAATGTTTAGTTAAAATTGAAATATCCGATTTTTATATTAAATATGAAAAATAAATTGGAGAAAACAGAAAACTATTCCATAATCATGCTTTACAATGCAAAAATATTAACTGCGTTGTCCTTTTACCACGAGTAACTTATATCTGGGCAAATATTTGTTAATAGACGACTAAAGATTGTTGCAAATTGTTGGTAATACAATTCAATGTTTACTTGCATACAGTTTCTAATGTTTAAGTTCCTAATGTCGGAATGTATTAAGTCTAAGTATATGAGCACTTATACCTGGAGGTCGAGTGATACATAGCAGAACACTTCGATGGCACTACAATCTACATAAATAGTAATGGACACATGCATATGCAAATTTTATTGAGATTTGCAATAGTTATGTTTCATATAGTAGAGACGATCTTGTGGTTAAAAGTTATTAGAAATATCCCGTACATTTGTAAATGAGAAATCGGAACCTACGTAGTAAGCAAAATCGAGTCCAAATAAGTAGCCTAACGACTGCTGCTGATAGCCTATCTAGGTATGTCTTGTACAGCCTATTAGTCTTTTTGGTCTTTTATTGGTGACAATTCCACCCCATGCACAACTAAAATTACAAAGTAAAGTTTGTACGCAAAGATCACATAGAAAGATGGGCTCAATATCGTCCCTTGCGAGAGGACTATGTTGAATAGTACACCAATGTGGACTGAAGAGAAATGCGCGCATTAGAAATTAATTATCACTTGCTAACGGCTAAGGAAAATATCGCAAGGATACAACAATCATGACTGAGTACAGAAATAGTAGGAAGATCAACAAATGCAATTACATGGATGTAATCTTCTAATCAATAAGCCATTACTGAAACGTTGTGATCATTTCTATAATGCACACGAAAATGCACATATGCGTATACATTTAAGTTGCAAATAAGTATAAAGTCTAATAGGTAAAAACATGGAAGGATATTATTATGAAGCGCATTTGCATTTAGTGGATTTTGCGGATTCTCAGCGCAATCCTATTTGCTCTACGATCATATTTGTCATTGTTGTGCCAATTTGTTATGCATTTTGCGGTATGTCCATTAACCGATATTGACATGTTGTATCTGACGTGGAACCCCTGTTTATGGTAGAATTATCAAACATCCAAGATACTTAGCTTAGAATACAGTTGAATAAATACAATTTCCAAATTCAGATGTTTATCTTCGAACTTTTTCGTAAGGACGAATGCGGAAATATGGGAAATACTTACTGCCATTAATATTGTGATCTGTTTCTGATATCTGATTATGAAGATTTGACCTTTGATAATTTGCAGAACCGTTATCTACACGAATAAATAAAATTGAAGTGTTTGTTTGTTTCAAAATATCATTTTTTTACTCAATGCATATGAAACTATACACGACCTATAACGAAAATGCAATTAATTATTTAATCTTCTAAACGACTCGACCGATTTTTTCGGTACTTTTACTGGAAGATAGCTGACGGTCTAAGGAGTTACATAAGCTTCAATTTTGGAAAAAAACAAGTTTTGATATGTATTCCTTTTTACTTTGTTAACGCGGGTAAAATCGCGGGGATCAGCTAGATATAACTACTTTAAAACATTAAATAATATTAAAAAAATGAATAGTCTCCGATTAAATCTGTAGGTATGAACTAAACCAGTTTAGTAAGAACTCACATTTTTGCATTCAAAAATTGGTTTGTATTTTTTTATGTAAATGCATATATCAATTAAATTTTAATACAATAACATTCATAATTCATTATAACTTATAATTATTATTGTAATTCTAACCTTTAGGAAGGGGTTATTTCCCAGACATATGTATGTAACGCATAATTCCATACCTAATATCATAATATATTATGTATTAGTACCTTTTAACAGAGCTTAATAGTGTAATAAAACTTGGAAGCTGGTCCAAACATCCATTATATAGTAGAGAAGCGTGCGAAGCCGGGCAAAAGCTAGTTTCATATAAAAACATCTCAAAAATACCAAATAAAATAAAATGGAAGAACAGGATTTATTACTTACTAGTTGATCGCCGCGGTTTCACCCGCGTTAAAAAAAATAATAGGAAACACATATTTTAACATAACTAAAATCCCGCATTGCCACGAGGCGGCCCGCATGTGCGTGTAATGTTTTTTTTTTTCAAAAATTAAAGTAGCCGCTTAGAACATCAGCTCAGCAAACAGACAGACAGACAGACAAACTTTTTTTATTTGCATTTCCGTTATAGCTATCGTGTATACTTTTATATGCATTGAGTAAAAAAATGTTGTTTTGAAATCACAAATAGACACTTCAATTTTATTTATTTGTATAGATGTATAGATGTCACTTTATCTCTCTCTCAGTCTTAAAACAAGACTGCTAAGTATTGTCAGATATGTAGATACACACATAGTAAACGACAAGAACTTATTCATACTCCTATTAGTTTACAGTAATTTTGTCAGCGATGTGATATGACATCATGTCGACAATAACGGTGTAAATTAATCCACGCATCACCAATTATGCTTCTCTACTAGCTACTGGCTTGACATACATAATTACTGCGCTATTTACAACAATAATAACTTTTATTCCTTTTCTGATTATAGGATGTCTGAGTTCTGTAGACAAAGAGTAAAACTACGCTGTCGACCCCAGATAGGGTTAAGAGCATTTGATCGGCCACAAATATTATTCTTTAACACCCATCAAGCGATAACACAGCAGCGCTTTACATTTTGATAAGGCTGAAATAGCCGTAGGAATAGTCGTATTCTAGCAGTGTAGTCTCTCCAGGCCATTTCAGAGTCGAACCAAGAACTCTACCACTTAGGTACTATTGTTGCTACTACACCGTCCGATAGATTACTCCATCCGATAGATCACTTGATAAATCGATAAAGTTAGTCTAGACTTGCACGGGGCGCCAATAGCTAAGGCTAGCAAACAGCTCGGTTTCGATATCGGATTCTAAATGTATAATTTTAAAAACTAAACGATGCGATGCATCAATCCTAAGTAGGCATTAAGACTGGACCTTGTTCGATGACCTATTTTCCTCAGACTAAGTATATAAATATTTACTTAGGTAAGTAATACTTGAATCAACTTGATGTGAGCATACTGCGAAAGTAAACTTCAAGTTCAAAGGTGACAGAATCCTACGTGACATATAGTTTTGCCTTATAGAAGGAGAGTTAAGATTTTATTTTAATATTGCAGTAGCAAACGAGTATGCAGTCCATTTGATGCTTCGATCAACTGTTGATCGAAGATCTGATGACAAGTGGTTGTCGCCATCCATATAGTAAAGGGATTCCACTTGAAATCAATATAAAGGATGAATTGCCATTGCTCGAGGACTAATACCATACTAATACCTACTATAGATGTGGCGGTGGTATATCCTTTGTCGAGCTTTACTTGTTCTACAATTACTTACAATAAAAAAGATATCTATGAGCCAGCGTGCCCTCTTATCCGAAGGCCTGCAGGATCGTATGTCATCTCAATTTGTTCTTTTAAAACTAGGTGGAATTTATTTAAACCGCCCGCAAGAGTCAGATAACTGCGATGTTCCAACACTGTCTACTTATATACATACATCTATAAAACCATTTTCTCACCAAAAACTTTTTCTTAAACCTACATTTATCTAAATTAAGATAAAAACGAAAATCCTCGTTCAGCTACTGATATAATGTATTAGACTTAGATACTTATTAAGTCTACTTAACAGGAATTTAGTATTTGATGGTTGGATGGTCCTGATGGGCAGCGCAATAATATAAAAACATTCGAACTCACACGATTTTATCTTTCGTACCTTAGCATACGAAAACCCGACATCAAATAATACCTTGTATTGTAATAAATATCGTTTCCATTTTAACTTTTATTTAGTTAACTGCGAAATAAACTGATGGCTCTTAAGTAAACTATCGTATGTCTAAAAACAACTTTTTACAGGAGAGCAGTTTAACGATATTTTCAAACTATTAATCAATTGTTTAAACTTTGAACTTCTCTCCTGTAAGATTGATTGTTGGACATATGATAGTTTAGTTAGGTTAGGTTCGGTTAGCCATCGAAACGCATGGTTCTGTTGTGTTATGAGTGTTTAATATTAATGGATGGATCAGTGATGTTTTTGGTAGTTACTGATACAGGAACATAGTCCAAATAGTATAGTCCAAAAACACAATGAATAATAACTATTTATAATAATAAAATATTTGCACTAGAACAAAATTCAACTACTACAACCTATTTTCGGCTACAAGTGTGGAGAGACACATTGCGAGAAATTGCGTTGGTGTGAGGTGAACTGCACGCTTTTTGGATATCTATACAAATAAACAAAATTGAAGTGTCTGTTTGTGATTTCTCAATAGTAACTTTTTACTCGATGCATATGAAAGTACCCTATACACGATACCTATAACAAAAACAGTAGAGCCCCTCGCGGTAGAGCGGAATTTCAGTTTTGTTTAAATATATATTTATTTTACTTTTTAAACGCGGGTGAAATCGCGGGGATCAGCTAGTAAAAAATATTATCGATGGTAGAGACGGTAGAGACCAGGTACAACTGAACCATTAGGGAGAGGTAAGCCGCAGTTGGCTATTTCACCTACAAAAACACACACTTATTATTGTACATGTGCCTGTATAATCTGTATCGGCATGTGCGTCAATTAGCATCTTTATTTAGCGAAGGCAGATGCGAGTGGCGCGTGCGAATTGGGCGGAAGTGGCAATTCAGTGCGCCGCCCACTCCGCCTGCTTCGCGGATTCTACTGGAATCAGCTAGTTGATGCTCTTTATGTTACCCTAGTAGTTTAAGATCAATTGCATGCAAATGTTTCTTTCAATCGGAGTAACTTGTTTAATAATGTATTACGCTACAATTGACCGCAAAAACTGATGTTTTCAAGATATATCGTGTTTTATATGGACCGACGAAATTTATCGATAGAGTTATCAAAAAATCGTGATTGAAGTAGCAAACGAGCATGCAGTCCACCTGATGGTAATGGACTGCCACCCATGGACATCTGAAATCAACCCCAGATAAGATCACATTCCTACCTGAGGTCGGCCACAGATGCGTTTCTACCCCTGAGGACTAAGTTGGAACGCCTCGGATAAGTATGGCTGAAGTCATCATAGATGCGTTGCTAACCCTGAGGACTAAGATGGAACACCTGGAATACGTATCTTTTTCTATCTCTATATATTTATTGAGTTGTAGATGTTTGGCGCGTTTGGGATAACAGTGTGTCCTATAGTTTCGGTATACCTAACCTATGCAATAAAGAGTATTGTATTGTGTTATATTGCAAAAGCGACAACACCATCTCATTGCATTCTAGTGTGTACTTTGCACAGATTTATTGCTTTTTCTAGGAGACCTTATTGGACTTAACCCCAGCGAAATGCTCATAGCTTAGGATTGTTACATACTATATTTTATTGTTGTAAAATTAAGTACCTGCTACTACAAAATTAAACGAGAATATTATGATAAAACCGTTTTAACAGATGAGGAAAATAAATGTAAATTTGTAAATAATTACCAAATCTTAGTCACGCGAAATAAGTCCATCTGGACTGATCATATATTTTATATTAGTAGTAGTAGATTAATTAATAATCCAAGTAGGATTATTCGTTTCTTATTACACCAATACCTAATATGATATTATAACTAGTATACGCCATCCCGTAGACATTCCGTTCAATTTGACTAACGTAATGGAGGGTCCACCATTGCGCTACGTCATAGATCTCAGTCCAGTTTTGTCTTTACTGATTAAATTACTTAAAAACTTAATTGAAACCAACAATAAAATAAGCGATTACTGTAATATAAAGTAAGTTAAGTAATACAAAGTTCGACAAAGTTCGATGATCGTCGCCGTGTTTCGTTAAAGACCGTTTTGACGCTCACCGCCATACGTTGATTGTCATAAGCTGTCGATGTTTAGAGCCTCCAATATTGAATGTTTGGCTTCAGTGACTATGTTATTCAAATTCAAATCTCATTTATTCAAAGTTGATTGATATTGAACACTTTTTGAACGTCAATACTCTACCACCGCCTCGGAAGGTTTATTCGTTGTGGAGAAGAGGCGGCGCAAGAAACTCCATAAGTGTGCATAATTGCATCTTTTAAAAAATATGGTTTTACAATAATGTGATATTACAAATGGTACT
>DWPV01003240.1:0-15548 GCA_018251915.1 Urbanus proteus proteus | reverse complement strand
TTAAAAGGAACTTGAAATTTCTTCAAAAGTTAATTCTGACTCGGAAATACTTTTAGTGCCATCTAGTATCAAATAGTAGAAACAGGAATTGCCAACCAAAAAGGTTGCTTAATCATATGTTATCACACGCGATGGGGCCGGCGGCGAGGGGAACGCAATGCACCGTGATGTATTGGCGAGGGTCACTGTTCGATGGTGCTCAAACTTCCGCCCTCTAGACTGTTTTGTCTAGATTCTCTATAGATTCTCAGTCTAATACTAGACTTGACGCACCTAACTTATAAGCTTCCGAGTAGCTTCGTAACTTTGATAAGGGTCTGAATAGTACTTAATATTTAAGTAAGAGGTAAGTAAAGGGTTCAGAGTAGAAGTTAAATTTTATCGGCTTTACATTTAAGTCGACATATGTCCATTATTGTCAAACATGCAAAAAATACGTACAGCCGAATAAAAAATACCTACTCTTCTTGCGAAGTTGGTTAACAGGTTGGTTAACACAATAATATCATTGTACATTATTCAGATAGTCTGTATTTTATACGTATAAAATTTTAGTTCTGCCTGTTCACAGCTTTTTTATTATTATATTGCATGTCATAAAATCTCTTTAGGTGTTGACTTCACAACAAATACCTTATTCGTAATCGATGTCACGGAGAAGTGTCATCAGTCGTTGAGTTATAATGAAAATTTAATCCCTTAAAGCCTTCCTAGCGCTGTGCAAGACAAAGCAAACTTTACTAGTTTGTCAAGCTCCGCGATGGAGCGAACTGCGGCATTTTCAAACAACTTTCTAGAGAAAAGAGTCTCGGATAATGAATATTGCGCTTAATGGCGTCCTACCGCTAATTGTTTTTATTAATGAGAATGTGATCGTAGCTGTTGAAGTTAATGAGATCATTACGAAAGCTCTATATGAGAGGTTGAACATTGCGAACTTTACAAACTTAACATAGTTGATGTTAATCTAATGTTAACTTACGTACATATCATCATAAGCGTTCTAAGTGCAAAAATAATTCCGGAAACATTTACATATTCGAATAATTTAAACAACTATTAATAATACCGTGTGAAGCGATGCAAAAATTTCCCCCGACGCAAAATAAAGTTTTGCAAAGGAATTCGTACATTTTTATTCGAAAGAGGATTTAAAGCGATGCACTGCTCATTGCTCAATCCAGTAGCAAATCACAAAAATGATTTTCACATGCGGATTATATAGCTTTCATTTTATTTTATTACAGAAATTCCGGTGCAGTTTCACATGAAATTATTATTTATACAAAATTATTTACACAAAATTATTTAAAACTGCTATAAATTAACTCCAACTTGGTTTTGCCCGCGGCTTCGCAAGCCTTAAATTAAATATAAACCCTCTTGAATCACTCTATCTATTAAAATAACGCATAATCCATACGTAGTTTTAAGGATCTAAGCATACATAAGACAGACAACGAAAAGCGACTTTGTTTTATACTATGTAGTGATACAATGTATTTATATCAGAACCAAACTCTAATAACCACATGCGATTTGAGTCTGATTCTAGTCAAAACCCGTATTGTTATTGAATACGTAACAATAAAGATGTTAATTGAAACATTAATTTCGAATTTACACAATCGATGTAAAAGATGTAAGCCATAAAATGACATCACCGTCACAACTTTGAGAACCGCACGCGTCCAGAGACGATTCTACGGCCATTTTGCAATACATTGTTTGTTCAATTTGTACCCCCGGTCCTCCAGAGATATGGACACTTTATTACACCTGATTGTTATGGACTTTATACAGTACGCATAGGAATGATTTTCCCTTGTTATGTTGAACAAAAGTGGTGTTTCGGCAACAATTTCAGAATAAACGATGCAAGTAAAGGTGGAGCCAACAAACTTCGGTTTTTTAAGACGATACAACGGCCGCATAATTTCCTGGTATTGTATATAAGTGTATATTGTATACCAGCGCGTATAGCCCTGCGAGTTGCGAAGATCTTAACCGATCTACAAAATTAGTTCAGCAGTAGGACATAAAAAAGTATAACTATGCGTCAGACATGAATATTATGTAGATATAGCTATCTATAAGGCTATTTCAGTCGTCGTGTACATAATTACGAGTACATAAATATTTTATATTTTCATAATTAAACTGGCTGTTGTGCGTCATAGAACCATATAATTACCTTTACACCTTTTCCAAGAATTATCACACAAATAAAAATAAGTACATATTATTGTATTCATAATCTTTTTGCCATACATTTGCTAACAGGTAAATATGTTTTAACGCTGTAATAATAAAATAAGGTTTTTATTGAACTTTTTCCCTCAAAATATTTTTATCTCTAAATAAGTCACGTATTTCATACACCAACCAATAGAATGTAACTTTATTGAAAGCGAAATCATAGGAAATTATTTATCTCTATTTGTCCCTCTACACCACATGCTTCAAAATTAAATAAACTTAATACATAACGTGTTATTGAAATCATCATAACACACTCTATTATAGGCTTAATGGATACAAAAGCAATATTCAAAGCAAACTACAAAACTAAAAAGATACTACAAACTTCTACTTTACGTTCTTAAAAAACCAAACAATCCGTCACTAGCTAGCGAGACAAAAATAAAACCACTATCGCAGTGTTCCTCAAAAATTCTTAATCTAGAACATTTTCGTGCCTGTGACAAGTTCCCAACCGGGAGAAACACGACGAAACACGTAAAATGATGTTTTCTAAAGGAAAATCCCGTATTTTCACACGTTCTAAAAATATGCTCTAAAACGTTCCAACTAAAGTGTTGCAGCGTATATAAAGTCCTTTTTAAAACTGGAGCGAGTAAAATAGCTGTGAGAAAAAAGACGGAGGCACAGAAATGGATGCCTCAGAGATCCTCTTAGACTGGAGGATGCTTCTGGCTTGCTGACATATCCTATAGAGGATGTGACAGCTATAAAATATAAGCTATTTTTGTAGCTACACGCGAATAGAGTAGGAAAGCAGTCAAACATCACGTCATTCTTTGAAATGGCTAAGCTGTTATAAACCTTTAAGTATTATAAACATTTAGTTAGAGGCTCGTAAAGATACCTAGTTATTATTAATACGTAGCCACCTAAGTAGGTACTAATTTTACCTAACATATTTAAGCCGAATTTACAGATCTTAGAAACACGAAGGTTATAGGAATTTGCAGTTGAAAGTTGGAAGTGGTCACTATACTTGTCTGTCATTCAGCGGATGCTGGGTTCGATCCCCGGCTAGAAAAATATCAAAGAGATAATTTTAGATATCTGTTTGCGTTTGAATATTCGAATAAACGTCTTTGAATGGCGCTAGAGACGCAAGAAAAACATCTAGTGTGAGACTATCAGTGGAGAAAGTGTTTCTTATGTTACCCCAGCAATGGTAAGCAATCAAGTGATAGAGTTGTGTGGGTATACGTTATTTTTTAATTTTACTCGCTAAGAGCATCTCGTTCGCGGTCAAACCAGTGCTTTAGGGAGGACGTGGAAGAACGATGAAAATTTCTTACTTCAGTCTGTCATATACAATCTATGCGAACTACATTTTGCATGTCACGACACTTGTGAGAATTTATTTTATAATTTAAGTACCTGTCTACTTTATTATAGTGTAAAAGAAACATGAAAATACCGCTCACTTTACTAAAGTACATATCAATACAAAAAAAACGCTTTGTACACTCATAGCCCTACAGTAGGATTTTCTCCTGTGTCGTGGGTGCCATGGACACATACATACGCGAATACACAAACAGCCAGACTCAAAACAGAAATCTAAGTTAATCATTTATGTATCTGTCTAGCCGGGAATCGAACCCGGGACCCATAGTGCGTCAGACCGGTATGGTAACCGTTCCGCCACGCGGGTCGTTACGTACAAACACGTGAACATATTGGCTTATAAAAAAATATATACCAAAAAATAGGGACATAGCGACCATTCACTACTTGGCTACTGCTCCCTTCAAAAATTACTCATTGGATTTTGACCGTTTGCCGTCGTCAAATGGACCGATACAGCCCGTGAACTAAGTTGGAACGCCTCGAATAAGTATGTCTCCCTCACCACACCCTTCGAACCAGAAAACAGCAGCGCTTAGCATAGCGGTCGTCCCTCTAAAGTTGTACCACAATGTACCTACCTTCAATATTTATTTAAGATAAAATACATTTTATAGGACCGTTAACAATAGGTTCATGCCTTGAGATAAGGAATTAGACATCCCCTATTATAAATGGGTAACATCTACAGACGAGTCGTATCGGATTATGGTCTAATGATAACAAGCGTTGCTGGGAATAATAGCTTATTACTGCTAGATTCCATTCATTCCATTCTACACAGGAATCAGATAGAGAAATGTTAACAATGTATCTACCTTAATGGGTAATTCTATTTGGAAAATTTTTGAACAGATTTATACAAATAAATAAAATTGAAGTGTCTGTTTGTGATTTCAAAATAACATTGTTTACTGGATGCATATGAAAGTATACACGATGCCTGTAACAAAAATGTTATAATTTCTTTTGTCTGTCTGTTTGGCTGAGTTGATCTTCTAAATGACTGAACCGATTTTGACGGGACTTTCTCTAGATGATAGCTGAAAGTCTAAGGCGTAACATTAAATATGTGTTCTTTTTTACTTTTTAAACACGGGTGAAACCGCGGTGATCAGCTAGTAAAATATAATGAGTTGGGATGACCGCTACCCTGAGTTATCGGCCATTCAAACAAACAACCATATATTATGTGAACCATACAGATGCAAATACACCAATGAATTATTTAACGAAGGTTGCTTTAACAAGGAAGAATACGAAAAACAGCCGAAATACGTTTCAGCGAAAAATCTCAACGAATGTCTTAACTCTTTACGTAGTATAAAACAAAGTCGTTTTCCAGTGTCTGTCTCTATGTATGCTTAGATCTTTAAAACTACGCAACGGATTTTGATGCAGTTTTTTTTTAATACATATTCTAGGAAATTGTATCTATAGGGATTCTAGGAAATGTTTATATGTAATTTAACGCGTACGAAGCTGCGGGCAAAAGCTAGTTTCTACTAATTTCAATATACAAACAACTGTTATCAATGTAAATATAAAGATGTCCTTTTAAAGTTTGGTACTTTAGCCCATCAGGACTTAGAATCGCTTCATGGAATAACTAGTCACATCGAAACATGTTTCAATTCGTATTGGAAAGA
The DNA here is from genome assembly GCA_018251915.1 of Urbanus proteus proteus. Taxonomy (NCBI): domain Eukaryota; kingdom Metazoa; phylum Arthropoda; class Insecta; order Lepidoptera; family Hesperiidae; genus Urbanus; species Urbanus proteus. The sequence continues at coordinate 10,293 of DWPV01003240.1, read as the reverse complement.
ACGAAATAATAATTTGGCATTATAAAAAAAATACTTACATGTGATTTTTAAGAAACAATTTTGATAAAAAACTCATCTATAAAGTTAAATTCATGGACACATGACACACAAAGTGTCCTAACGCCAAAAATAACAATAACACTTCATCCCCTAGATGCAGGGAGGTGCAGGGAGATGCAGGGAGAGCAATATAGTATTTCGCATGCAAATGTAAGAGCTTATTCGGAAATACACTGCAGTGCTCTCGTATTGCGGTTTAAAAGGAAATTAAATTCTGCATCAAATACCTATTTGATACATATGGTCCATACAATGTATATGTAGTAAACTGATCAAAATATCGCTTCTTGATGTACTATTTTGATTTTCAAGCTTTGGCATATAATAGTTGTAAGAACTTATATTTTTTGGAATTAAAATTGAAAGTAGAGAACAAGAGAATTCCTTAACAGTGCGAATCTCATCAATTTGAAGATTTTTTCAGTGATGTGTAAGGTGCAAAAATGTACTACCTGTTTAAAAAATAAATTGAAGAAAACCAGTCACATGTCCCCCTCACAAATTAGTAACAACTGGTCTAAGACGTCAACGTTCCCCTATTTACCCCGGTAATATACGACTGACGGGTTTGCTTGTAGACAGGTAACACGGCTATCTGCCTCACAAAGGGGAGACAGGGGACGATTGAGTTTAAATAATTGGTACACGGACGTTAGGGATAGGGGTAGGTACTGTCACAGACAAGAAATAGGTGATATTTTAATGTGACGTACAGTATGTGTGTAGTATATTTTTAATCTTTAATTAAATAGGTACATCTCTCTCCGTGAATGTCGTAGGAGGTGATTTAGGGACATACTACAGGCAACTGGCAGTAGTATCTTTCACCGATGACTATTGGGCAAACACCTATACCTACGTCCAGGAGAGGACCTTAAAAAAGTTGACGGATGGTTTTTTTTGCATTTCTTTCATTCGGACATGTCTAAGTTTAACTATAGTTAGAATCCGACTACGTTACCCCATAAACCTTAATAAAAATCAATAATAGTGATTCGGAGAAGAATAAAATTAATACATCGTAAAGGTTTACGCTTAACCATACGCATTTACTAGAATTTTATATAATTCCAAAGTTTACAGGAATATTGTAATGGATGACTATATTTAACCTTTTATTTTCCACATACCGCTGTTTTTCGTAGAATTAAGCTTACATATTAAAGTTGCGTTGAGCTGATTATTTTACGAGTACGCAGCTTACAGAGTTTTACGTAATTGAAAATGGCGGCTCTCATTATCATAGTTACAGCATTTAAACCTGCGGTGTTCCTGCGAAACGTGCTAGGAAATTAACTCATAACTGTTCCTCTACAGGCACTGAATAACAAGGCTTAGGTCATAGACATCCACGCTTACCAAATGCGTATAACGAGTATTATATAGACACTACTAGCTTTTGCCCGCGGCTTCGCGTGTGTTAATTACAAAAAAACCTACCTCCGAAATCAAAAAAATCTACCACTCTATATATTTAAAAAAACCGTATCGTAATCCATTGCGTAGTTTTAAAGATCTAAGCATATATAAGGATAGACAGCGGATAGTGACTACGTTTTATACTATGTAGTGATAGTGATAGTTACACTTAGAACGTCTTCGAAATGTTAATCACAGATACCTATTTATCTTGTCTTACCAATTATATATATATATTACTAGATGACCGCGGTTTCGCCAGCGTTTGAAAAGTAAATAAATAAACATGTCGCGAGATAGACACGGCGACAAAACAAAATAAATGTATCCCACAGGAACCGCGCATTTTCCCGGGATAAAAAGTAGTCTATATGTTATTCCAGACTAATGTCTATGTCTGCACCAAATTTAATCCAGATCCATTCAGCCGTTCTTAAGTTATAGAGTAACAAACATCCATCCATCCTCACAAACTTTCAGCTTTATAATATTACTAAGATTTATTATTATTACCAATAGGGTAGGCATATGTATCGGACATGTACATTGTACATACCAACAACCTTTTATTCTTAACATTTACATATTTTTGTATACCGTAATCCTCACCTGCACCCACGTATTCGGACAATCGGCGTAAACTCGATTAGCGGCGAGGCAATACACCCCACTCGACCCTCGACCCCTTGTGATTGCTACCGAGACCTTTGGACTCAAACGAACACACGCACGGCACCAAATGGTTACATACTCTGTTTAACATCGTACAGAACCAGTGGGTTTTATGAAGCATCGCCTTAAATACTAGAACGTGTTTACAGGATATCTTTTCAGGCTTTCAGGAACTCTCTTAAAGGTTGTAGAAGCTAACTAAGAAATAAGTTCTCAGGAGATGTACACTAGTAATAGGTTCTGGTAGAGATGTAAATGACATGAATAAATAATGATATATACTAAGAAATAAGGTCTCCCACTTTCTCCGAAGATTACCTAGTTTTATAGAGATGTAACAAGTTTTTATAGATATAAATATAGATAACATGAATATATAACGCTATATTTACATACAAAGTACTTAGGGCTAACCTTTTTAAGCTATTTAAAAACAAAAATATGTTTAAAAATACTGATTTTATTTTTTGATGAAAACATTATATTATATAAGTATGTTTCACCATTACCTACTATTTTTATGCAACGAAAGTAGCATACCAGTTTGCATGTGACTTAATCTTAAGTGGTCATTGGTCACTTTTTCAAAACTTCATCCCTTACAAAAGTAAATATGTCTTACCCTTCATATAGGACACCGCATCTCTACACTAAAATAAAACGTTGAAAAAAGCTTTACTCATCAATATGCAGTACAATAAATGTTTGTATTGTATTATAATTGCACGATACCGTTTTTTTCTTTTATTTCAAACATCCTATTAAAATTTCCTCATTACTTCAAAGAACAAAGTATCGATACTGTTTAAAAATTTAAACGTAAGCAAGTACTCCAGCCACCCCATAGGGGTTGAGTTTGTCCCGTAGATAATCCACACAGACGCATAAATATGAATTGTTGCTTTCATTTGGAACCCAGAGGCCAGTGTTTTATACCTTGTTTTAATTTGGAATTTGTGGCCGCGATAACATTGATATACGGATATACATTGCCTTTTATACTATCACTGGAAAAAGGATAAATTATGTGTACGGTCGACTAGCGTCGAATTTTTTTGTTTTTTTTTTTGGTTGTATGCTTACAGTTGATTGGTATTTATTTGTAGTGTACTTTCGCCTTAGTTATTAAAATTGATGACTGTTAATAGTAATACATTCGAATGACCTTGAAAACTAAAAAAAAATATTCCAGCCCTATAAAACTTGAGTGAAATGAAATTTTATAATTGTAATTAGCTAATTCATACCACAAATGTTCATCGCACAAAGCGACAAGCCTCACTTAATTAGGAACTCCACACATGTTCAACAAACAAATTATGTGGTTCTTGTGAGTGGTCTCATTTTGAACTCGTTTTGGGCAAATATTTGCCAAACTTCGGACGGGAAAAGGTAAATATGGAAGTTTTTATTTTTATCACGGGTACAAAGGGGAATAAAGTTTAAAAACGGTATATTTATTTATGCGGCTCTCTGAGCTTATTAAAAACTGTATTTCGTTCTAATCAATACGAAGAATATATAAAGAAGATCTGGCGATCCGCGTGGCAGACCGACCAATGTACTGACAGAGGGTTTTGGGATCGATCCCCGGTAAGACAACACTGTCCTGGATCTGGATTTGTGATTCCTCTTAGTGTTGTCCATGACACCCACGGAAAACTTTGTGTAGACGGTATCACACATTATGTAGTTGCCAAGTCATAAACAACCTTAATTCATAACCAGTTGTTCAATCTTTACATTAAAAGGAATGTGTCTGCAGACATGTAGACATTTTAATAGAACTTTGCATTTGTAAATAAGAGTGTATTTATGTACCTTCGTATTTTAAAATTCCCACGGGAATGAGACTTTTGTTTAAGTACTTTACTAATAATTCATATCAGACTCAGCCGCAAAGCTTAGCCGGCTCTTCTTAGTACATAATTTAATAATTTCACACAGACAAGATTCACACTGACCGCCCATTAGTCATTCCTTAAGCGACAACTGCTACCATCTACTAATAGCAATTATGATGATCGTTATTCCCCGATCCAAACAATTTGGAATTATTCAAGACAAGAGTGAATACGCTACTTTTAAGCAAGCGTGCTACATCCTGCATCTCACTCAATAAGTAGGATCACAGCCAAACGTGAGCCTATAGCAAAATAGTAAAAAAAATAGCTTTTACTAAGCTACTGAACAGTTGCTTTAGCCGTTGCCGCTCAGCCATCGAGTGTATGAGCGACGGTCGAGCGCTATTTACAATTGATTGTCTACACGGCTATATAAAAAAATAACTTAAAATCTTTCTACGCTCATAGCCCTACAGTCGGAATCGATCCCGGGACCTATAGGGGCGACCGGCCTTGGTAATTCTAATACACAAAATCGAAAACCGAACCAATTCTAGCATAACTTTAACCCAACACATAAATTATTTAGCGGTCACTCAAACGGGTAGTAATAACCAAGTTCTCGACAAATTGAGCGAACTTAATAGAGTAACTCCGAAAGCAATATCTTACTTGCCAAAAGCCAGGCAATATTGCAACGCCTACCATCGAACATGAAGTGGATAACTTATCGTTTTAGGCTAGTCTAAGAATTTTGACCCTAATACTGAACTACTAGAACTTTTGCTTATTTGTTGTAGAACCCTTTGTAGTTACACTCTGGGCGTACATATTTCTGCCTAATAACTGTCTAAGGTCTACAGATATTCGAGGTTGCTAAGCTGTGCATGTGTTGAAGTCCACCGACACGATTACTTGATTTCCACCGCTTAGCATTAATTTAGATCTAGCATAGCTTAGTACTTAAATGGGTTTAATAAAGCTAAGTTATGGAAAGAATACGAGTTAAGGATATGGTTTTCGAGTAGCTATAGCGTTTTCATAGATCATGTGCCTATGTGAAATGGCCGAATTGTTTCGTAGCTTTTCTCCGAATTGGCATACTAATTAACTAATTACTCCTATAGCGAATAAAACCCTTAGTCGTGTTGGGTAAAAAACCTAGAGTAAGTAATTTTCAGGCAACATCACTTAAAAATAAAATTCATGAACTTAGCCCTCAAACGGTGTTTTTTTTTTGTTTTGTACCTATGCTACGGATACCTACGCGTAGCGTAGCGTACCGTAGCGTTAGGCGATAAAGGGCGTGTAAAGTCACAGGCAAACGGTAAATGTATTTAAATATAACAGCTATTAATTTTCCGACCTTCACTAAAATATACTTTAATAATATGTTAAATTTCAGGTGGGGCTACTTGCACGATTATATTATAAATATTAAAATACAGTAATCATGCTGGTAATTACACCCCTTGAAATTGCCCTAACTGAGTTAATACTTATTTGTGAAAATTGTAAAGTTAAAATAAAAGTAACAAACGAGCATGCAGTCCGCATCTGTAATTAAAACAACCTTAGACCCTGATAAGATTAAAGTCTTTCCTCAGATTGGCCACAGATTCATTACTACCGCTGGGGAGTAACTTGGTATAAATACCGACACATTACCACACCCTACAAACAAAAACACATCAACGCTTAACCCTACTAATACATATTAGACAATGATACACAGGTGTGGCGTTAACACCTCTAGCGTCGAACAACAAAGCTTCTTCCTTTAAATGAATAAAACAATTTGAAAGAAAGGGAACAGAGATATAAATGTACCTAAATACGCTAGAAAAGGCTCGAGTATGATTAATGGACACAGAAGGGCCATCCTGATGATTAATGGGCCATGTCATTTACGCCCTAAATTATCGCATTAAATACTGGACGGGCGACGGACGACACAACACTTTCAATTCAGATACACAACTATACCCACACACCTATTTCTAATAGGAGTATTAAGTTTGTATGTTTTGGTTTGCATGATAATACTTTTCAATTCAGCTGCCTTTTCAATAACTTCCTACACGCCTATTTCTAATAGGAGTATTAAGCTAGTATATTTTGGTTTGCATGATAATACTTTTCAATTCAGATGCCTTTTCAATAACTTCCTACACGCCTATTTCTAATAGGTGTATTAAGCTAGTATGTTTTGGTTTGCATGATAATACTTTTCAATTCAGCTGCCTTTTCAATAACTTCCTACACACCTATTTCTGACTATTAAGTTGTTATGTTTTAGTTTGAAGTAGGTACGTGTTGTAAGAGAAACACTTATGATGTTTTGTTGTATGGTTACACTTGTCTGCGTTCCCGCTTAGGTCTCAGAGTTATCAACACATCTACGGTCGACTTTGTAGTAAAAAATCCTACTATGGCACTATGAGTGTAGAAAGCGTTTTTGTAACTGGGCTTAATCACTGTCAATAGGCGGCAGTGGCCACTTACCATTTTACTGCAAACACTTAGTCGGCTAGTTCTATCTTTTAAAAAAACTACATTCTTAAGAAGTAGTCCATAAATCTTTATGCTATACGGCAAGGCGAATCCAATGTAGCCTACCTCAGGTAGTTTAATATGTCTCAGTGGCAAGTAAATAGGCCTATTATATGGACACGCCTTTTTGCTACTTCCATCAGTTAAGTATGTAAATCAAATCATTCGGACTCTTAATCCTTCCATAATTTGAATATGGAAAGTCCAGCTGATCTTTAATTGAGTTGAAAAGAAAAATGGAATACAAAAGTAAGATTCCGACGTCGTTTCGTTAATTTATGCAACAACTTGATTTTCAAATCTGCTTCCTTCTGTACGTCTTAATAAAATGATTATCTATTACTAGCTTTTGCCCGCGGCTTCGCACGCGTTATATTAGGTACATATAAACGTTCCTCTTAAATCAATCTATCTACTAAAAAAACCGCATAAAAATCCGTTGCGTAGTTTCAAAGATTTAAGCATACATAGGAATATGCGACTTTGTTTTATACTATGTAGTGATGTAAAAATTTAAAATGTACTAAAATATATGTACAAGAACGCTGAAATTCTACAGCATACAGGTTCAGAAATATGTTGTCTGTCATTTAGATTCAGCCCTCTGTGACAGTCACGTAGCAGAACCATTCATACGAGTAAACATCACAAGAAACCTCATTAAGTAAATCACAAAAACAAATCTAATCGAGAAGATATCAATGTTGGCATCGTTTCAGGTTTCAATTCCTTACGTAATTCCTTGGCAACAGATAACGCACTTGTTTTCGTATCAACTCACAGAAAAGAAATTCAATTAGGCACTCACAAAAACTTAGGTATAGCAGTACTTGATCTAATGTATCGGTGTTCATTGAGGTTACGTGTTTCGCTTTCTGCTCATAATTATATCTTAGTTATGAGATCTTTTCAATATTGTTACGTATATCTTTCTTTTATTAAACGAACTCTAGTCTACTTAAGTCTGATGTCGTAGTGCAGTAATGACAATTATAGATGCGTTGGTTCAATTGAGAATTAAAATAGCCTTATTGTAAGTTGTAACTAATAGAATCTCGGTTGATCTTATCTGAGATTCTATCGACGATCGACAATGACAACGATCTTAACATGATCTACATATCGACTATTTAAGACTTAGTTGAAACGTCGTACTGAATTACGTTTGCGTTTCCCAGAAATAGGTAGCGCTGATGTCATGTTCAAATTTATCACCTTCCTCGTATTAATTTTGAAAATAAATGATCTGTTACTAGCTTTTTCCCGTGGCATCGCACGCTTTTCTTTTATATAATGGATGTTACTAAAATCTGTAACGCAGTTTTAAGGATCTAAGCATGCATAAGGACAGACAGCGGAAAGCTGTTTTATACTATATTTGTATGTAGTGATAGTGATTCTACACTACTCAAAGTAGATGCAAGTATTTCGTCGTATATACGAAAAACTTCTTCTGACTAGTTTATATCAACTGCTTTTAAATAAGACCTAAAAATAGCCTTTACATCCATTAGGGCCAACACAAAAAGGGCATCCCTCTTAAAGGGTTAGCTCTTTAACATGAAACTTTACTTTTATAACCCTTAAAAGACCTACAACCTTGACCGTGACTCGTGTATTTAAGCAATAATGAATCATAAGTAGGCAGAATAAAATTCAATTTCTTAAAGCGGGAAGAGGGTTTTTCATCTGGGAGTGTTTTAATATGTAGAGTGGTTTTCAAATAAACTATCACTCAACGGGTACGCCTTTTATTTTAGTTAGGGTTAAAAGAAATCCTTGGTTTGCCTTTATTCCGTACATTAAGTATTGGTATACTAGTTTGGATATATTATATAATACATTATACATATACATATATAACGCACGCATTATACATATATAATACATTCCAAGTTATGTTTTTTTACATAAAGTTCAAGGATCAAACGAGCATAAAGTCCATCAGATGATGATCTATCATTACCCATGGACATGTAACCGTGTATACTGAAAAGTATCTCTACCTGGAACAAATGGTAGATACGTTGCTATTTATGAGGGAACTAGTTTTTACCCGCGGTTTCGGTCGCGTTAATGTAGGATTGTATGCTTGAAGTAAATTGCAAATGGTATTCATTCATAGCAAGAAGCCGTAGGTATAAAAGTGCGAAGGTTGTAGATATAAAAGTTATTTTTATATCCCTCAGAAGTAGCACCTGTTTTTAATATGAAAGGTACTCTATGTCCTATCCCGAACCTTTGTCAATATGTGTGAAAAAATTTATAACGATCGGTTAAGTAGTTAAAGCGTGAAGGCATTACAAACAAGCAAACAAATAAACATTCGCAATAGGATAAAGCAAAAAAGTATGACTGTAATATCGCCTCGTCCTACCTTGCAACCTGATTAGTATATATTTTTTTATAATCTTGCGATAGTTTTTCCATCCATTTTTATAACCATGCGTGCTGCACCGATATAAACTGTCCACAAAGCCTTGTTCTGTGTCAATGACCCGTGAAGTCAGCCTACAAGACTAAGCTGGAAGCCTTATAACGTTAATGTCAGGTAATATACTGCTTAGAGTGGCGTGTGTTGATGCCGTATCAACTGCTTGTTTAAGGGTGACTTGCGCCAACGCGACATGCGACCTGCGTTGCACGGAGCTACATAAATAAACTGCTGCCTCTTACTGTAATAACATTTTGTATTAGAAATTATGTTTTGTTACGTATAGGAATTACTTAAAAGCTTATATATGCGTTTATTTTTACATGTTTTTCATTACGTATCTGTCTGTCTGCACACTATTAAAAACGGGAAACAATGTTATTTATACTTTAATTTAATTTACCCTATACAACGTATCCTAGACAGCAATAATAAATAGTTCAGATACCTGATATAATTATTAATTTAATTAAATTAAAACGCAACAATACAAAATGAAAGTTACATGTATATATTTCATAAAGTCAAAATTGCAGTTAACAATACACGCTGGATTTTTTATTATAATTTAGTAGGTACTTCTTTAGTTACTTTTTGCTTAGTAACTTAATCAAAGCGTATCGAAAGAAAAGAACAAAATCATGCATTATTTTTTCATAAACCATCTATTTCCAATTACGAACACGAGAAAACCGTTATTAAGTTTCGCTCACAACGAACCAGCGGTGAAGTAATTAATAACGCAAACAAAGAACTTCATTAGCGTAACGTTGCAACGGAAAATTGAGGGAAAATTGTCGAGCCCTTCATAGTTTTATAACTATGTTCACATCGACTGTTTACACGCTCGGTAAGCGAATAAACGCGCTGACGAAAATATTCCTTCGTGCTCCCATTTTGTTACCGTATTAATTATTATCATAAAAATTACATTACGTATAACACGAAAAACTCAATATTCAATTAATTCATGTCCATGTGAATCATTATTCACGTCCATGTCCAAAAGAAACTTTTAATGTGAGTCATTAAAGATTAACTTAGTTCAAAGTGATCCTACTAAGAAAGAATAAGTACATTCAAAGTGATCCTACTGAGAAAGAATAAGTACGTTGAAAGTGATCCTACTTAGAAAGTTGCTATCCCAGTGATAGCTTGGACACAATCAATAAGCCAGATTTTAAATGTCGCCAATTTTGGCAAATACGTCTAGTATCTAAGTATTTTAGATTTCATTTCAAATAATAAACGTCTGCCTATAATCATAAGCAAATAATATTTAAATAAATAAATAAATAAATAACGCTTCAC
>DWPV01003239.1:0-15549 GCA_018251915.1 Urbanus proteus proteus | reverse complement strand
ATAGTTTCGGTGTGCACATTGACAATGTCACTCACATTTTACTGGCGGCAGTAGACTCCACTCACCATCAGGTGGACCGCATTGTTCACTTCTTCATTATAATAATCCCAATCACAAGCTTACCACAGTTGCAGCTGGGTTTGGTTGGCCTGCGGGCAAGCGGCCAACGAGTGTATGTTTGACAGCAACGTCAGCTTATAGTTGGGCTGTATGTGATGGATGCGGTACGAGAACATGTCCAAGAGGTTGTGGAAGATGCCCCACGCGTACGCCTTGAACACATTCGGTAACAGTTGATCTGTGGAAGTGTATAATCATCTTTACATAAAAATAAATGCTCAGACGGTATATCAAGGCTCCTTTTCCTATACTCAAATGTACTATATAAATACTATATATTTGTAGTGTTTTTACTCTTACATCATAACAAGTGAATAAACCTAAAAACGTAACATAAATGAATAAAATTGAAGTCAGCATCCGTCGTTTCTAATAAAATCTGTTTATACGTAATGCATTATACCGAAACTACATTTTTTCAGTCTACTACTACAGTGCTTTTATAATCCAGTGAACTGGCATATAAGGCATACTTCCATAACCATAATATAATCATAATTATGGTATCGACTTGTTTTATTAAATTTATGTTTATGTCCATTTTTTGCTCATACATATACATGTTCATAGTTCATTTTATACTATTGTGGTTTCATCTGAAGAGACACGCCGTAGAACAAACATAAGGCGGTAGAGAGTGGCGACAGATGCGGTAGCACCGCCACACCTATTTCTAGCGTAATAGTTCTTGCGTTTCGGTTGATGGATGTGCTTGCTGACTTAACAACGACAACTATATTAGTCCTAAGGTGTAGCAACTACTCAGTGATCCACTTTAGACCTCCCATGACAACATGGCATGTCCATGGACGGCAATGACTACTTATCATCAGATGGACTGCATGCTCCTTTGTACTTCAATCTTATAAAAAGACAAACTTATCAAGGACGGTCTAACAGTCCTGAAGTGTTGCAACGCATCTATGGTCAATCTCAGGTAAGTTTTGAGTTTGATTATGGCTGTCCAATGGACACCGTCCATTGGTGGCAGTGACTACTTAACATGAGGCGGTCAGCATCATGTAAGTTTGTTACTTTTAACCGTGTTGTCAAAGGATTATTCTTATGAACCACTGAACGATTTATAATAATCAAACCATTAACCAAAAGCGATATATATATTGAATTCAAAACAGATTATTTTCTAAATTCTCTCATCCATCAGCATTTGAATGTTCACTGCTAGACATTGAACTCTTCATATAGTATTTGTGGGACTATAATAGGGGTGCTAATAGTCCCCACGCCTGATGTACGTTTTGATTGTTGAGGTTATACATAAAAACAAATAAATTACAACTTATATGTATGGAGAAGTTCAAAAGAACGATCTAAAATAGCACTTTTCATGTTTCTAAATCGCAATTTTGCAATGGCCAGCCTTTTAATAGTTACATTAGAATTATGAATTTTGATAAAGAAGCAAGATAATTTGACATGATGCGATAGAGGCAGAGCGGAGGCAGAGCAGTAAATCTTGTTTAAGTCTAATCATTATTTACTCATCTACATTATTTTACAGGCTACATTTATAAGTAGAACAGATTTACTTTTTCAGTCATGTTAAAAATAATTTAGCTTTAAAACAACTAAGTAACTATTGCACAGAGCAGGAAAATATTTTTTCATACTTAGCTATTAGCCATGCGCATTGCAATATACAGGAACGCATTTTATGCCAAAAATTCGCAAATAATAACAGTGGCAAAAATGTCGCAAAATGTTGCAGCTTGTTAGCAAACTATCTAAATACACAGCATTGTGTAATATATACATTTTGCCTTAAAAGCCTTAACAGTGTCACTAATGTAAAGCAATATTAATAGAGATACTAAAACGTTTCATAATTCAACTGCAGTACCCTTCGTGCCTCGTTTACGTTTGGGCCCATACATCGGCATGCAGCGCTCCTAGCGGACCGTTTAGGTACTAAAATTTTACTATGGAAAACCAGGCGTAAACATAAACCAACATTGTATATAGAAACCGTAACAAACTCGTACTAAGGTGCAGAATCACTACAATCATAAATATTTTTACATTCTTAAGACACTTTTTACACAGCTATTATTTGTTAATGTGTGATTTATAAGTATGATAACACAGACGCTTACACTGAATTGTCCAAGTTAATCTTAGCAACATATCCATGACTAACCTTAAATACCAATTGTTAGATATCCGACAGCAACAGTGACCGTTTACCATCAAGGAAAGACTGCATGCTTCCGTAAAATATTTTGCACAGCTATATTCTCATATGGTAAAGCAGGTATATCGGACGCTCCAATCACGGATAGTAATGCATCCGTGATCTACTTTACGCAGGACTTCTAGTCCATTTGTATCTATTTGTTTACAGATTTCCATAAGCGATAGTCACTACATAAATATATATGAAATTGGATGCCAGTTTCTGCCATTTATAAATTTTCGTGTAAACAAATTCGCAATGTAAAATCAATATGACCGAAAATAACCAAGGGTAGAGGCGATTTTTAAAAATGTTGTTATAATATTGCTTGTACAATAAAATTATGAGCGAAGCAATGCTAAGACTAAGAGTATAACGGTATGTAATTGGAAAATACATAGATGTAAACATCTGTAGTAATAATAATCTGGCATTGCAGTGCCGTGGTATATGAGTGTTGTGCATATCTAACTTCGGATTTCTTACAGCAAAACTTAATTGATTGTTGAATCTTAAAACAAACTTAGTAATAACACAGCTCTTACATTCCTAAAATTACTATAACATATTATTAGGTACGTCTTTAAGATTTTAAATGTATGTTTCTGGGGGTTACGCTAAATTTCAAATAACAACTTAGTACAAATCGTGGAAATTCTTAAAATTACCAACAAAATAATTTCAATAGGAAAATCATTCCTAAAGATTGTGATGTAAAATACTTACTTATGAATCCCTTTATGCCCAAAGACTCAATCTCGGTGTACACCAACAATCTGCTGTAGGTCTCCACTAAGGCCGGTGCCATCATGCTACTTCCTGGTATGTTGGACTTATTTTGCGCCAACTTCGCAACATGCGTTACTATGGAATGTATGAGCGACATCTTGCAGTGTAGCGTCAGGCTATCCAATATGCACATTGATAAGGGAACCGTTGGCAGTGGCGTGGATGGGTTCCCGTTCGGCAAGGCCTTCTGACTACCGAAAAGGGTCTCTATGATGATACCCATCGGTCGAGCGTAAAACTCCTGATTCGTCGAGTAGGCATTGCAAAGCAACGCTATACGATAGTCCGATCCCATCAGCGTGGGTGTATTATTTGATGTCATCAGATGTTGCAGAAACCTGTAAAAAAAAAGATTTCTGTTAGAGAGTTAGCTACGAGATCGACTTACTACATATTATCGCACATATGATCAGAATCTTAACAACTATTTTAACAGTTTCGAGAACTTTGATAGACATACAATATAATGAAATAAATAAAGATTTTTACCAATTAGTATTGCGATCAAAAATCATACATTGACTTCAGCATAGATTTTAAGTCTATCCTAATCTTTCAACTACGAAAAATGTAAAATTTTTTTCATGTACAGAAATAAAAAGGTTTAAAAAATACAACTTACTCGTATTGGACTTTCAAGTTTTGCGGCATGGTCATTGTCTTGTGTTCCGATTCAGCCTTCTTCAGCAGGTGCATCCAGATGCAAACAACAGCCATTTGGTGCGTGCAGTGCGCCCGCGTGCAGTCCGGCACCGGCAGTGGCTCCTTCTCAGGGTATAACAACTCGTGCAATTTGATTATAGGCAAAAAGTTCGACAGGGGATTCCTTTGAATACTGCCCGATATAAATTGTAGTAACACCCACATTAGGTGATCCCTGCCTTTTTTCATGTCGTGGCCGATCAATTTATTATGGAGCCCCATCACGATGTTGGGGAACGACGCGAACCCAATAAGTATTAAATATATGACTTGTGAGGACAAGTGCAGCCAGCACCAATGTGTAGATGACATCTCGTCGTCTTCAGTTTCTTGTTCACTTTTCTCCATGGGCAATATCATCAGTTCGACTAATTGATCTTCAAGCGCAATGCAGCGCTGTTTATGCTGTTTCTGCAGGCCCAGCATCGAGCACATCATGTCTCTTGAGTATGGTTGCTGCAACACATGCCTTAGGAGAGCTATTTGGGGCTTTAATAATTCGTCGTCGTAAGGTAGATTGCCTTTAAGCGAGAACTTGAGCGTCGTGGGATCTAGTCGCCAAGGATTGACGAGATGGTCAGCGTATCCGGAGAACTCGACAACGGGCAACATGTGTGAATGTCCAATGATAGACACCATTTGTGCACATGGCTTAAAGCTCTCGACGAATTTTGAAAACAGCCTTGCGAGTTGCTGAAATTTTAAAATTATAATAATCAGTCAGTATTAATTAAAAAGCTGTTCCACTTTGGACACAGGTTTATTTTGTTTCCTGTGATTGGACTGAAACATGACAAGGTTACACTGTATTCTGGTTTGCTTTTCAAATTCATCCTCAGGGGTAACAAAGATTCTGAGTCTAACCTCAGATGGCGCTTAAATTTCCACCACCCCTGATATTGCATTTGCAAACCAAAAGAAATAAACATATGTAAAAACCCCACGTAAATAATGATAGACAGATTAAGTTATATTAGAGCATTTGAAGAAAATAAAAAAAAAGACATTAAAAACTATTTATTAAACTTATATTGCATAACGCTTTTGCTAGCTACCAAAATGTTTACAGGCAATTCAATTATAATTGGCTTTATGAACTACATTGCAATGTGTTAATTGAGTTCATTGAATTAAGTAAGTGTTCAATGGGCTTTTCCAGGAAAGTGAGCGGCAAAGTAATTAATCTGAGTTGTTAATTTTCAAATTAATTTTCTATATTTGAATTTAAAATTTATATCATTTATTAAATATTTCATAATGGTTTAATTTACATGGATTCACCCACATATCTGAGCTGATCAGAGCTGATAGTGTACTGATACCACAAATTGTATGTAATTTTAAACAGTACTGAATGTGGTCAATTGTTGTAAGTTATTAATGGTCATCATGAGACATGTATTTTAAAAATTATACTTGGTTAAATGGCCTAGAAATTCAAGACATTCTTCTATATACCATGATATATAATATGATCTAAAGTGTGTGAATAGACCATGCTACAAATGTGAATGGTGCCTGCTGTCTGTATTAAAATGGTAATAAAAACGTTAGAGAGTTATTTAGAGATGTGGCATATATCACTACTTAATTAGTAAAGTTACAAGATACTTCAGTCATATGACTCTATTGGTGATCAGCCTTAAAGCAAATTTAATATGTTGACAAACAATTTCTATATGAGTATGCATTTCTTATCTACACTATACTATTGTTGAGCTCTTTTTGCCAATATTTTGACCATGTAACTGGCTCGAAATATCGGCAAAAAGAAATAAAAACTGCCTATTGTGAGTACAACAGGTACTCAATAAATAAAATGTATTAATTCTGCGATGATTAAAGTTTAAAATCATATAAAAGAAATCTAGATAACAATACAAATTATTATTGATAACATAATGAATATGATGAATATAAATAGCTATTATGTTTGATATCTGATATGGTGGAGACATGTTTTGTAAACAGTGTATGCAACTTAAGTCTCAATAATAAAGTAATTCCCCGGGAAAAAACTTATTAGATTGTTAATAATCTTCAACAAACCCAATATAATAAGCTCTATATGGACAACATTTATTAGCAATGTAACGTCAAATCAATATATTTACCATAAGTTGGTATGAAAACATTTACCATTGATAAGAAGACCATTCATTTAACCATACATTGACAATACAATGTAAAATCAACATGTTTGCTATAAGTTGATATATGGATAACATATTTACCATGTTGATAAGGAAACGTTTTGTTTTTTTAATTGTACCAATTTTATTTAAAGGATCAAGTCTTTGTAGAACACAAGCCTGGCTAGTCTTATCTATACTGCGTATAGGAACACTGACTAGGTTTTGTAATTTTTTTCAGGATTGCACTCATAAGTTTGTCATATAGAATTAAATTCAAATATCCCGTGTTTTCCTCAAAAGTTACCAAGTTACTCAGGTTATTTGTTTGAAACATTACACAGTCACCTATACACAACACAATCCATAAAACAGATATGTTTAAGAGAGGCTTTCTAACAAAAACTATAAACAATACCGTAACTTCCATAATAACATATAAACAATGTAAAAAAGCTGGGCATTGATAATATGTTACATGTTCCAACATTATTTCTATTGCTCCTTCAGTTTATTGTAAAAAATATGTTAAACTGACAATTAACATAAAACTTACCCAATGAGGCCAGTGGGTATTATCCGGGTAGTCTTTATGTATCTCAGTCACAATAAAATAAGCCGGGAGAAGCGAAGCATTCCTGTCAAAAATATATTCAATAACGGTGTAAAGAGCTTTAAGTTGCGGCATGGTGCTTGAATTCAGCCGCACTGGTAATGTAGCAGCCTTCTCCCTACAGCCCTGTAAAAGACATTTAAATTAGTAATATTGATTGTTCAAGATCGGTATAGCCAGCGCCATCTGTTAACGATCGGATCAAAGTTTAAAGCGCTAGTTAATCTGTGGTCGCGCCATATTATTTTTTATCTGTATACTTTTTTTTCTTCGCTACGTCTCTTAAACGAATGCACATACGAATTTGTAATTTTATACGTTAAACTTGATTATACATTGTAATAAGGAAAAAAGTCGTATTTACTTGGAGTAGACCTGAAGGCCCCCTATACTGAACATATTGGTCTTCGAGCCTGGATAAACGAATAAACGAAAGAAGGAGGAATTCGAGTCGCCGCGCAAGCGTCTACCTACTTCACCAGCAATCGTCAGTTAACGGTCAGGTTCTTCAATCCTATCTACTCCTATTTCCTACTCGAATTGTGTGTAAAACCGTGTTATTTTGTGCATTTCTGAAGTCTGTGTAGTACATAAATGCAAGCGCAACCGTAAGTGCAAGCGTCTGTTTTATTTCAACAAAATCGTGAGTACCTACCCTTTTCTTATTCATAGGCCTTTAAAATGGGTGTCGATGATAAACTAGCAGTGCCTTCATCTGGTCTCTCAGTTTCTCCCACGAGAAAAGAGCCATGTAATTTGTCCGATCTCAAAAAACAACGTGGCATTCTGAGAGGTAGGTTAACGCAGTTCAAAAAGTTCTTAGATAGTTTTCAGGCTAGTAGCCCCACCCAGATTCAAATTAAGGAAATAAAATTTAGAATGCAGGCTGCTACAAATCATTATATTAAATTTAACGAGATAGAAAGCCAAATTGAATTATTTTCTCCAGATTCGGAAAGTTTATCTAATAGTGAATATGTAGAATCATTTGAATCATTGTATTTTGGCATGTTAGCCACTGCTGAAAGTTTAGTTGAGGGTGGTCGGACTGGTGACGGTTCGGATGCGCAATCTAACGGTCGTCTATCTAGGTCTAATGTTAAGTTACCTGATATTAAGCTGCCATCTTTCGATGGATCGTTTGATCAGTGGCTTGAATATAAAAATTCGTATATAACCATGATACATAATCGTTCAGATTTAGACGAAATACAAAAGTTTCATTATTTACGGTCGTCACTCAGTGGCAGCGCTTTGCAAGTTATAAGTGCATTAGAATTTACGGCTAGTAATTATAAGCACGCTTGGGAATTATTAGATAACAGATTCCATAATACTAGGCTTCTTGTACACAACCACTTAAAATCGTTATTTTCTATTTCTACTTTAAAGCAAGAATCCCATTCGCATATTAGAAGGATGATTGATACCGTTTTGAGAAACCTACGCGCATTGAAAACGTTAAATGAACCGACGGATTCATGGGACACGATAATTATTTATTTAATTGTTACTAAATTGGACGCAGCAACTGAACGCGATTGGGAGAATCACAAAGGTTCTATTTCGTCCGATTCCAAAAAGTTAAAATTGGATGATTTGCTTTCATTTCTTAGAAATAAAGCGGATATGTTGGACATGATAAACGCTAGCCATAATAAGCCTGTAATTAAACACACGAATGTCGTAAGCACAAACAAAACTTCACAGGTACACAGTTATGTTGTAACATCGAATAATACGAAAAGCCAATCATCCAACAATAACATTAAAAAACGCGTCACTAGTTGTCCGTCGTGTAATGGGAATCATGCACTTTATACGTGTTTTAAATTTCTAAATCTATCGGTTAAAGATCGGATTAAATTAATAGACGACAAAAGCTTATGTCACAATTGTTTACGCGCGGGTCATTCATTAACCGATTGTGTATTTGGGCCCTGTAAACTATGTCATAACAAACATAATACTTTACTTCACTTAAACAATACGGCATACAATAACAATAATGCGTGTGCGCAACACGAGCGCGCGGCGGTCGACCACGGTGCAGCTCAAGCCGGCTCGTCTGCCGCGCTGCATTCCGTATCATTAGATACCTTTCACACTGACGGCGATTCAACGCTCCCGTATTCGTTGCAACCGGTATTGTTGTGCACAGCATTAGTGGAGATAGTCGATCAAAATAATCATACGCATACAGCCCGTGCGCTGTTAGACAATGGTAGTCAACATTGTTTCATGTCAGATAATTTACGAAAACGATTAAATGCGAAATCTATACAGTCCACTATACGTATTTCAGGCGTCGCACAGTCGGTGACGCAATCTAATGAACTATGCGAAATTACTATACGTTCAAAAATAAACGATTTTAACAGGAAGGTCAAATGCTACGTCTTGCAGCGCATAACATCCGGTTTGCCCTCGACGAGTATTAACGCCGATCTTATACGTATTCCGAATAATATCCAGTTAGCAGATCCTACGTTTTATAATTCGTCGGAAGTAGATCTGTTAATTGGCGCGGAGCTCTTTTGGGAGATATTAAACGATGATAGAATGCGATTAACTAATGGTCCATACCTTCAGAACTCGAAGTTAGGTTGGTTATTGTCAGGTCCATTATATACGAATGAATTGAATAAACGTAATTCCAACATTCAATGTAATTTTAATCAAACTTTAGAGGATCAACATAAACGATTTCAGGAAATTATAAACGTTTCCCAATCACATAACGTTCTAACTTATGGCGAACGACTGTGTGAAGGCGTCTTTACAAAAACGACCGAGCGTCAAAATGACGGTAGGTTTAATATACGTATACCCGTTAAAGACTCATCAAATACATTAGGCAATTTATACAATTTAGTTACTAACAGATTTCTTTCACTTAAGCGAAAACTAGAACGTTCACCCGATCGTAAACGAATAAATCGCCTCAATATGGTTACTTGTTCAGAGCATAGATAATCTACTTGATCGGTTGTCTAGGGGTCTTAATTTATTAAGTAACAATCGCTTATGGTGGAACGGTCCATCTTTCTTGCAAGATAAAATAATAATATTTTTTTTTCTAATAATTTTCACAATATAACTAAATTAAAATAATTTACCAGAGTTTATAGGTCATACGTCTAATCATGTTTGTGTTCAATCCTATAACTTAATACAATTCGATAAATTTTCATTATTTTTTAAACTTAAACGAATATAGGTGTATGTACTGCACTTTGTAAACAACCTACGTCACAGCGTCAATCGCAGCGACAAGTACATTCCGCACGCCGGTGCGTTATCTGTTGTCGAGTTAAATAAATCGCAATGC
Organism: Urbanus proteus proteus; assembly: GCA_018251915.1. Classification (NCBI taxonomy): domain Eukaryota; kingdom Metazoa; phylum Arthropoda; class Insecta; order Lepidoptera; family Hesperiidae; genus Urbanus; species Urbanus proteus. The sequence goes on along the minus strand of DWPV01003239.1, from coordinate 5,668 downwards.
GTATTGGTTCGATGCGCGCAGAGCGAATCTTCCGGAAATATACGAGTGTTTAATTAATAAACTACCGATTAAAACTAACGCTAAGGAAATGAATCGTATATCCGGTTTAAACGTATTTCTAGATGACCAACGGTTAATTCGTGTCGGTGGCAGACTTAGTAATTCTACTAGTTTTAACTATAATAAGAAACATCCGTTATTATTGTGCAGCAAACATCCATTGTCAGTTTTACTAGTTAGGCATGAACATTTGCGTTTATTTCACGCCGGTCCTCAGTTGCTATTATCTAGTTTACGCGAACTTTTTTGGTTGTTGTGTGCAAGAAACCTAGTTAGAAAAGTGGTGCGTGATTGTGTCATTTGTATCCGTATTAAGGGTAAGACTATAACCCCACAAATGGGAAACTTGCCAGCTGATCGTTTGGACCCTGGGTTTCCATTTGAACGTACTGGTGTGGATTATGCGGGACCCATAATGATTTTAAATCGAAAGGGGAGAGGTTCTAGGTTAGTAAAGGGTTATATATGTCTTTTTATATGTTTTCTTACTAAGGCCGTGCATCTAGAATTAGTTACCAGTCTATCTACTGATGACTATATTTTAGCGTTAAAACGTTTTATTAGCAGACGGGGTAAACCGAATGCTATTTATTCGGATAATGGCAAAAAATTTGTGGGTGCAGCTAGAGAAATATCTTCATTTATATCGAATCATAACAAGCAAATAGTCGATTTTGCTACTAATGATGGCATTCAATTCCATTTCATTCCCCCGTATTCACCGCACTTTGGAGGCCTATGGGAGAGTGGGGTAAGGTCGGTTAAGTACCACTTAAAGCGAATAGTAGGTAATGCTAATTTGACCTATGAGGAATTTAGCACGGTTCTCGCACCAATCGAAGCCATTCTGAATTCTCGCCCTTTGTCACCCTTATCCAGCGATTCTGTCGATTTCACTCCTCTCACTCCTGGTCACTTCCTTCTAGGCCGACCGTTGACTGCGCCACCTGTTGAAGACGTGAAAGACATAAACCATTCGCGACTGTCTCGCTATCGTTGCATGGAGCACTTTTGGCATCGGTGGTCCAGAGAGTACATTTCGGAGCTTCAGATGAGAACCAAAATGGCAACTGATACTGGCAAGATTATTCTACTCTCATTAGACTGTAAAACTAAATCAAGACGTGAGCGGAGCTTTCTTCCAAACATTAAATTAGCCGGTGTTTCACCTGTGGTACAATGTACGGTATTTCTATAATTAAATAGATATCCTAACAACTCTTCATTTATTTGATTTAATGATAAAGTGTCTTTTAAAATACATTTCAACATTTTTTTACATGTTCGGACAGCGTTTTCAGCTTGACCGTTACTCGGCGGGTGATAAATTGGTGTCGTCATATATTTAATTCCATTACATGTACAGAAATTTTTAAATTCAACCGAGTTAATTTTTACGTCATTGTCGGATACCAACACTTCTGGTATCCCAAAAATAGAAAAAACACTTTTTAATCGTGATACTAAAGCCTTACTCGATATACCATTATGCATATGGAGACATTCCAACCATTTTGTATACGAGTCAATAACCACCAAAAATACCCTTTGCCCCACCGTCATGTAGTCTATGTGAATACGTTGCCACGGCGCGGTCGCGGCCGGCCACGGCGCGGGCGGCTCCCGCGGCGGCGCTGCGCGGATGCTCACACAAGTCGCACAAGAACCTATCCATCTTTCTATATCGTTATCGATACCCGGCCACCACATCCTACTACGCGCGTTACATTTACTTTTTATTATACCTAAATGAGAATCGTGTAGTTCCTGTAACATATGTTTTCTCAAAGCTTCCGGAATAACTATTCTATGACCTCTAAATAAGCAACCGTTTTCGAACTGTAAATCTGATTTACATTGAAAATAGGGTAATATCGTTTTACAATTTATTTTACGAGGCCAACCACGGCACATGTATTTCATAACAGTCTGTAGTACATTATCGTTCTGCGTTATTCGTACTATGTCAGTAAACGTGATCGCCGGGGACGCTTCATTCATAAATTTAAGTGCGTAATAGGTATATAAGTTATTGTCTTCGATGCTATCCGGCACACCTTTGCATTTTACGGGCGCGCGAGAAAAATAGTCGGCCACACAATTGTCATCGCTACGTACGTAATGCACGACATAATTATAGGCGGATAAGATAATTGCATATCTTTGAAGTGTAAGGGCGGTAGTGACGGGTATACCCGTCTTAGTGTTAAATATCGACACCAAAGGCCTATGGTCCGTTTTTAATATAAATGGATCTTTACGGCCATAGAGATATTGGTGAAAACTATTTACGCCGAATATGATTGCGGTCGCCTCCTTTTGAATCTGACTATAATTCCGCTCACTGGCCGAAAGCGAACGAGATGCATAAGCCAGAGGACGATCGCGCCCTTCGTCGTCTCGTTGCGATAGCACGGCGCCGAGGCCGCTGGGATCCGCGTCCACCGCCAGCACTAGCTGTGCGTCGGGATCGTAATGCGCGAGCACGCGCTCAGATGCCAATTCACGACGCACAGCGGCTATAGCACGCCGCTGTTTTTCGCCCCACTCCCACGTTGCATTGCCCCTTAATAATTCGTAAAGTGGACTCAATACGGCCGATGCGTTAGGAATAAAATTCCTATAATATGTAGTTCACTACACCTAAAAACGGTTTAACCTCACTAACATTGCGCGGCTCGGGTGCCTCAATTATAGCTTGAACTTTATCTGGACAAGTCTTTAAGCCCGACTTACTTATAATGTAATATATAAGTACTTTACACTTTCTTTGAAAAAATCAAATTTGTCCCTCTGCAAACGTAACCCGGCTTCGTTTAATCGATGCAGGACTTCACCTAATCTTTTCATGTGAGATATTTTATTAGGCCCCGTTACACATATGTCATCTAGCCAGACGCTTACGCCTTCTATTCCGGAAAGAAGCGTTTCCATGGATTTTTGAAAAATTGCAGGAGCGTTCGCCAATCCATATACTAATCGTGTATATTTAAACAATCCCTTGTGGGTATTTATCGTAGTGAGCGCCTGAAAGGGTTCATCTAAAATAAACTGATTGTAAGCATTTTTCAAATCTATCCTGCTATATCTTTCATCCCCTTCGATTTTGGCGAAGACCTCTTCAATTCGAGGTAAGGGGTATTTTTCAATAAGGAGATCTTTATTTAAAGTGACTGAAAAATCTCCTGCAATTTTCACTTGACCGTTATCTTTCAATACTGGCACTATAGGGGTGGCATATGCGGAATAATTAACTGGAATTAAAATACCTAAACCTACTAGCCTATCTAGCTCTTCCTCAACCCTATCTCTTAGGGCAAAGGGTACAGTTCGTGCTTTAAAAAATTTTGGCACCGAATTATTCTTTAATTGTAGTGTAATTTTAAATTTATTAAAAGACCCCAACTCATCACGCCACAAGTCTGGATAATTTTCTAATAAGTTATTAATTTCCGTAACATTGGACAAGGAATTAATATCAGTTGTAATAACCAAATTAAAGGCGGACATAAAATCCCTACCTAGTAATGGCGGTCCTCCATTTTTAACAACAATTTTTTTTTTGTAGTTCTTAACATTATTGTAGCAAGCTTCTACGGTAAAATAACCTAAGGGGGTGATTTTATGTCCGTTATATAAACACATTTTTAAATAACATGTCTTTAATGGATAGTTAAAAAATGTATCTTTGTATAAACTCTCTGAAATTACACTACTACCAGAACCAGGATCGATTTCCATAGTTATTTTATTATCTCCTAACATTAAATCAATTTGAAAAGGCTTATTCGCCACATACCTTAAATTAAAATTTTGACACTCCTCGCATCGTTTATCCGTGTTCACTTCACACTCCAGATCCGTATCGACATAGTTCACACACGACCGCTTCACGGCATTACCACACACTTTTTTAAATGCCCTTTTACACCACACCTTTGACACCTATACTCCTTATAACGACATTTTTCCCTGGTATGGTTCTTCAATCCACAAACTGAACATCGGGTACCGTTACCCGACAGATCGCGGCGCCCCGACGAATCAACGACGCCACCGCCGGTGTTGAACCGCTTTTCGAGCCCACTGCGACTCGATTGACCTTGAAATCCGGCACGAAACACTGGTTCATCCTTAACCACTCCAACTTCATTATTAGAAAACACAATCTTCGCCTCCTTTGCACAAGCAACTTGTTCCGCCAATTCGATAGCCCGCGTCAATGTAAGCGTTGCCGGGTTCTGCTCGAATAATTTGTCGCGCTCGGGCCCCGGGCCCAGGCCGAGGACAAAACGGTCCCGTATATTGGTTTCTAAGGCATGGCCGAAGTCGCAGTAGCTCGCGAGACCCCTCAGTCGCGCCGCCCAATCACTTAAAGATTCGCCTGGCCCTCTCATTGCCCCATGAAAATTTGCTTTGTCTACAAACGAGGCCTGTTTCGTTCTGAAGTGGCTGTCGAGTAATTCCACAAGATCCGTGTAGCTTTTCGAGTGGGTACGCAAGATTACGCAGTAAACGGTACGTCTCGTCGCTTATGTGTGTAAGGAGAATTCCGCATTTATTATCCTCCTCAACTTTATTAATCTTGATAAATTGTGATAGTCTGCCCTTGAATATTGACCATTCGCTAGTTTTATGGTCAAATATTGTTAGATTTCCCAAAAAAGCCATTGCCGTTTATTTTTTTTCAAGCGCGGGTAAATCTACGTCGTCGCCAATGAGGTATATCTGAATGAAACACACTGCTCACACGAATGCTCGTTTATTACTGATTAAGCACCGAACGCAAAGATGGCGCGTACATTCGGTACATACGTATAAATCATTCCTCCACACTTAATTTGTTTTGTACCTTGACAATAATGATTACCTTATTTAATAACTATAAATGAAACAGTTATCTAAGAGCAAATTACTTAAAATATATACTATAGTCTACCGGCTTCTTAGGACGTTTTATGCGTGAAAGTGACGGTGACGGTGCTGTTGATATTCCAGTGGTAGTAACAGTGTTAGAAGTTTGCTCATACGGAATGGATGGCATCATAGGTGGTGAAGTCTCGCGTATCTGGTCGTCCGAGTTTGTACAAGTTCTCGGTTCTTTTTCTACACCCTCACAGTCACCCCACACTTCTACATCATCGTCAATGGATGCCGATGGTACCTCACCCGTTCCAGTCTTTGTGGTTTGGTCGGAACTCTCGGCAGCAGGCTCATTATTTAAGATTACTGGCACTTCATTTTGCGCCACTGTAGGGCTTAAATCTGTACCATGAAACGGCGGAGAATGGAACTGATGAGGCACATCACTATTACTATCTTTTACGTTACAATGGAAATCATCCCCCTTGTATTTCAGTATCTGATCGACATGTCTAATTATGTTAACATTTGAATCTCTTAAAAATATTTTATACATTCTATTTCCTATCTTTTCACTTATCAATCCTAATTTCCTAAGTTTCCTTCCGTCCACTGTACTAACGGATCCAAACCATATTTTCAATTTCAAATTTTCTCTTTTCCGATACTGGCAAGATTATTCTACTCTCATTAGACTGTAAAACTAAAACAAGACGTGAGCGGAGCTTTCTTCCAAACATTAAAT
>DWPV01003238.1:0-15550 GCA_018251915.1 Urbanus proteus proteus | reverse complement strand
CGTTTAGAAGATTAGCTCAGCCAAACAGACAGACAGACAATTTTTTTTTAATTGCATTTTCGTTATAGGTATCGTGTGTACTTTCATATGAATTGAGTAAAAAAAATATATTTTGAAATCACAAACAGACACTTCAATTTTAATTATTTGTATAGATAAGAAAATCCTATTGTAGGACTTAAATGTAGAAAGCGTTTTAAGTTTGTTAATCTATCAGATCTTCATGTTGGCATTTAACGTCCTATTTCTTGACTGATTACTATAGTTCACTAGTTTTTGCTCGCAGCTTCGTACACGTTGAATAACATATAGATAAACCTTCTTGAATCACTCTACCTATTAAAAAACGCATCAAAATCCGTTGCGTAGTTCTAAGATCTAAGCATAGGTACATAGGGACGGACAGCGGAAAGCGACTTTGTTTTATACTATGTAGTGATTTCAAGTCCTTTTCAATTATTTAAAGAGTCTTCACAAACATTACACTATATTACAACATGAGGCGTTGTTTAAACCTAAAATTCCAAGAACATTCTTAGTGGATTCTTCACATTTGACTCTACTATTGGCCTTTGATTTCGCCATCGGGATTTTTGGTTCAATCACAATCGTTCACGGAACGGAACTGACTGGGGAATGTGAATGAAATTTTCGGTCACGCATTAAGCACACTCATCTCCATGTAGGTCATTTTTTGTAAGGCTTTAGAATGAGTATGAGTCATGTCGCACGTTCGCAACGTGCTGCAATCCTTTCAAATGGGTGTAATTAGTAAATACTATGAAATAATTGTTATGCAATACTTTTAATAAGTACTAGTATCTGCACGCAGCTTCGCTCGCGCTAATGTGTACATTCGCACAAAGAAGCCGTAGGTGTCCAAGTTGGTTGTAGGTATAAAAGTTACTTTTCTATCTTTCGGGAGTAGTACGTTTCTTTTTTCAGGATAAAAGGTAGGTACTCTAAGTCCTTTTCTGGACCCCTTACAATTTGTGTGCAAAATTTCATAACGATCGGTTGAGCAGTTAAGGTGTGAAGGCGTTACAAACAAACAAATTAACGGACATTCCCATTTATAATAATTAGGATTAGAATACATATTAAATATTAGTTACTACAATATATGTTATTATAGGTAATCGTTGCATGGTTTCAAACTTCGTGTTTAAAGTTTAAGGCTAAGTTCAAAGGACTGCGCGGAACCGCGCGGTATAAAATCATACAAACACCGTGAATTGTTCACATGATCGCGCGGTAATGTGAACGTGGCCTTATGATGCTGATGTCTCTAATTTATCAATTTTAATTTTTCCCTATCACTTACGTAGGTATTATGTATTTTATATTTGTAAGACTTCCTTCTTCTAGTGTCAAATTCCTTTGTGGTAAAATCCTATCGGCCTATTCTCCTAGAAAAGCGACGATAGATACGTCATTAAAACCATCTTTATTTATTTAAACTTTACCAGTGTCGTATATGTATATTAATAACCATGCGAGTAATTATCCACGAGTCACTATGTTTACAAAGGTTAATATGGCGTTAATATGAATTTTAATAACAGTTACGTGGTGTCAAACAGAACGAAGAGCAATTAGCGGATTTGTGGTATGTAACACTACATCCACGATGATAACTTAGACCCAAATTGCCAAAGATGGCGGTTTAACTTTAAACTACTGGAGTAGGAAGATATGCCGTGCCACGTGCCGGGAGGGTTTAAATAGTACTATTCTCTCTCTCCCTGTAGATGTCGTAAGAGACGACTAACAGAAAAAATCCAGGACATGAGTAGAGCTTCCTATTCATTAATACCCTCTGTGATTACCAATATACATGCCAGGCGCGGTGAAACCTCCTTAAAAGAGGCTAGTCTAGTAGTGGACATCAAAAGGCTCTTGGATGGATGAAACGTTAGAGTAGGTGATTGATTACTTTGTCATTCGATAACACCGACGCGTATATGTTTAGATTTAAGCACTTTTCTCTAGTTCTTAACAACACGTAAACTTGCGCGAAATTGCTTAAAAAATGCGATCCACCCTTAAGTGAAATTCCAATCTCTTTCCAATTATATTGGCCGCTTATATTATCAGAAGAAGTTTAAAATCATATACGAACAGTTTGTATACTACTTGTAAAGTCCAAAGAAAACATGCTACTGATTATACCCTAACTTATCAACGTCAAAGGTTTTTCAAACCACTGAATTGTCTTAGAATTGACATCGTTACACATACGAAAACCCGTGATAGCAAATACAGTTAAGAGGTCAATGTTTACTAAGCTAAGAATAGACAACTTGAGTAACAGTGAGTTACGCGTAGTCAAACATCGAAAGTACGCGGGACAATACGCGGATTCGTATCACGGAACCGCTCTTAAAATATCTGAACTATTTGCGTCATTTCCGATCAGACTATTCATTTTTTTGACGCGAGTTTTTCCGGTTATGTTTGGCAACTCGCATCTTTTTTAAGTTGTGAATCTTCGCTTTTTACAGTTGAAAGAAATTTACGTTAGGTCATATTCATATTTTTAAAATTTTAATGAAACTTACCTAAAAATTAAACTAATTTTGTAATTCATTTATATAATTTTCCTTTACCGAAAATACGGAAAACATGCCAAACATTCCCAAGTTTTTTTAAAGTACACACCGATACGGTGATTGAAATATTTTAAATATCATCTCCATTATGGCTGATTGAAAATGGACCGTAAAATCCGCCCATTTAATACATCAACAGTCTTTAGTAACGTCAATAATGTTTTGATAGTATTGGAATTTATAGCCGATAGCAAATCATTGCTCAAACCAAGCTCTCCCACAATGTAACCACATTTTTAATTAAAATTAAATTGTTATTTAAATCTTATATCATATGAAAGTATACAAGATACCTATAACGACAATGCAACATTTTTTTATCTGTCTGTCTATCTGTTTGGCTGAGGTAATCTTCTAAGCGGCTCAAGAAATTTTGACGAGACTTTCACTGAAAGATAGCTTAAAGTCTAAGGCGTAATATAGGCTACTTTAATTTTGGAAAAAAAACATTAACGTGCGTGCCACGCGCATGCGACCGCCGTCGCGGGAGAGTGGGGTGTTACCTATTTTTACAAATGTATTTCTTTTTACTTTTTAACTCCGGTGAAACCGCGGGGATCAACTAGTTATATCTTATAATCAGAACTATTTTCGTCATTTCCGATCTAACAATTGAAGTGGATTTGATATTTAACTTCGGTATACCCATTATTCAAGTAGGTTACACGATTTCAGTGAGTGAATGTCAAAATATTTTCTAGGTTACGCACTCGGATGATGAATGGAGTTCGTGCCAGCGTACTTTCGCGCCAATAAACTCGTTGTTTATACTCAATGAGTCACAAAGAGCAAAATATTAGAAATACTTTTCATACATCGCCACAGATATCAGTCGCAATTAAAATCTACAGCGACATTGATCTTGATTCATATAATTAATCTATTTAGAGATCTGTTCTCAATCAAGTTCAATGCTCCACAGTCAACATAGAATACTCGAGAAACAACCTCACTCAAGGTCTTCATTCTTGAGCGATACGTCAAGTTCATTGATGGCTGCTACGCTTGTGTTAGTGACTGTAAGTCGCGTAAACATTCAAGTGCGTACATGCGATAGTGTGCGATCAATACTCGAATAGAAGTCGAGTTCAATTTCTATCATTTATATGCGTGTGTGTGTGTACGCACGTAGGGTTGCCAGGTCGTTAAATCTAATATCAGGACAGGCCAGCCAGTTTGACCGAATATTTGGTTAAAAAGGCCAGGCACAGGAGTAGCTAACTCCCGAACAAACAAAGTCGCTAGAGACGACGACGAAGAAAAAAGGTCATGCAAGCATTTATATTTTTCATCAGCTGAAATTTAACTTTGACGACCAAAAAAAATGTCGAGGAGACTAATTTTGGATTAAACAATTAAAATCTTGCCTTTAAACCCCTTTTGCCTAGACTTGCTTATATTTGAAGAGCCTCATAAAAGCCGGACAGGCCGGACACTGTTTAATTTAATCGAACATACATTTAAAAGGCCTGACTATGTCCGATTTTATCCGGATGCCTGGCAACCCTATACGCATGCATATTTGTGACAGGACGCTCAACAATAGCCGGAATAGGAAGCGGCAACGGCAAAATGGGCGTGCAGACTGACTCCCCAGACAAATTCCGTAACCAGGTTCTTGCCTTCTGGGTTTGCTTTTTATTTGCTAAATCATTGAAACAATGGGTTTACGGCTTTACGCATAAACTGATTGCTCCGATTGTATTATCGTTCAAATGTGTGAGTGGACAGCGGAAATCCTGGTTCATCCGGCTATTTGAGGAGTTCAGCTTAATCGTGGTCGTTGACATTTCTTAGCGATATCAATGGACAGTGTCACACTATTCCATTCATTAATGGAATAGTGTAACAATATCTATTGATAATATCCTATAGATATATTTCCCACATCGAAGTTAATGCATTTATCTATGGGAATAAGTACTTTATTCATTATTTACGTAATTTTTATGGTGATATCAAAAATATTTTCGAAATTTTGGTAGATACTTGAATAAAAAATACATTTGATATTAACAATCACGATACAAAGGTATTTCTAATGATTTTAGAATAGTTAATGACATTTAAATTTTTTATAAATACATATGTAAATCCTTCAAATATATTATTAGCGAATCTTAGATACAATTAGTTATAGGAAATGAGGTGAAAATACTACGATGTACCTAGTAACGTCTGTTGTAAATATGTAGTAAAAATTGATAAAACTCAATGACATTGTTGACGAACGAGATATATTATCTAAATGGGCGGTTAATGAATGAATCGTTTTAATTGGAAAAACGTCTGTGACGTCCTTTTATTATCACTGATTAAAAATGGACATTGAAATCCACCCATTATTAGCTACTTAAACCGTATTAACGTCAGTAATGTTTTGATCGTATTTGTTTCATAGCTGATAGCAAATTACAAATATAATACTCATCCACGTTAACCACAATTTTAATTAATAACTTATTGTGTAAGTATGTAATTGTAATAATGACTTACTTGTGAATTTTCACCAATATGCATATATTTTTAATATTTTTCTGGAGGGAGATAACTATGTTCTCGATTTGGCGGCGCACCTTACTATACTAACCGAAATTTAAAATCAATAGATACGTACTTTCAATCAAAAATACCTCGAACGTTCTTCGCATAATGAACCTTTAAATCAATTTAATAATCTTAGATTTTAAACCTTAATATGACATTATAACCGATACTTTTCCTATCTGTCTTTACGTGGTATGGAAGGAATAAAGTACACGTAAAGCAATGAGGCGGCATATTGTATTGTGTTCAGGTGAAGTTACGAGTATATTAATGTAATTGTCTTTTTGTGTGCAATAAAGTATTCACTCGTTCATTCATAGATTTACCTATTTATACATCTGTTATACAAATAGGTACTGCGACCGCATTTCTTCATAACAGTATAATCTCTGACATGCACATACTACTATCTCGGATGCATTCAGCCTGTCCTATGTAAAGTGGTCACTGCCAGTCATGGATATAGTGGATATACCTAACTTATGAAGAAGATAAGTTCTTTCTAAAATTGATGACCTATTGATGAAATGACTAACATAATAACAAGTAAAGTACACAATATATATGGAAAAATTATTAATATATCGTCGGAACTCTTTAAAACGCTCTACACAGTAACCGAATGTATATTGATATATAGATTCTTATTACACTGTTGCTAAATAACCGGATACTTTTATCTAAACGCAGCAATTATGCTCATGACCTTCATATGTGCATCATGATCGTGTCTGCGATATGACAGGTTGTAATTTCGCCAGTTCTCACCAGCTTTTTGTGACTCCAACACACAGGGAGCATTCGCACAAACTACACCCCTAATCATAGCCTTTGATACCAAATTAACCCGATTATCCTTTGACAGAAACAATTTGAAAGGACCTCATTCAGCTGGCAAGCTCAAAAATATCTAGGTCACGAATACTTAACCAGCCTCAGGCTTAACCATCGAACCTAAATACTAAATTATCAAACTCGGGCTAATCATTAGTTTCGGTTGCAAAACTCTTTGAAAATAATATAAAATTGACTGCATTTAACCGGTCTCGCATTTGTGCTTATAACTTCTTGGTTCCTTTAGTTTTATTTGTTTCAATTTTGAATTTTACAATTATAATTTCTGTTTCAGGTCCATTTTGAAGCAAACTCAGCGGCATAGTAAGGTAAGTCAGATATTAACTTATTACGGCATATTATTATTACACACAGGTAACACCTAGATGTTAAGTAGGATTTAGTTGTTTTTAATATATTTTTCGTTCACTTACGAAGTCGCAGGCAACATTAAGTTTAGTTTAATTATATGTGATACCATTAGTTGTCGATCTATTACCGACTTAACGCTGGACACGCGTCTTGTAGTAGATTGAGGGATTTTGGCCATAATAACAATAATTTTCTAAAAATTCAAAGTTCAAAATATTTTAAAAATATTTCGTAAATCGTCAGTCGGTAGCTAATTTATGGAAATATAGTATTTTTTAAATTACCATTACCGTCTAGATTTTTTTTATCTATGGCTTTGATTTTATCAATTTGACATGTTTGACTTTAGTGCATTCAATCACATAGATTTGTGTACGTGTGAAATTTGGTTTTGGTATTTTTAATATTTTTCGTCTATTTTTGAGGAAATTGTTTATTTACGTGAGGTTATGGTTAATTTATCATGTGTTATAAATTATTGTTATTGAATGTTGACTTAACTCTGTGTGATGAAGTTAGGGAAAGGAGAAGGATTTTAGTGTTGTCGTCATGTTGAGCGAATGGTTTCATCAGTACGAAAGCGTTCGGAGCATTTTTCAGGTAAAAGTAAAATTTATCTATCGAAATTTTGCTCATAGTTTCGTAGTTTAATCTATAGTTTTTTTTGTCATATATTTACATGCACGTAAAGGCTTTATAAGTACGAATTATATTTGAATAACCCTGCAAATGTCGCGAGGTATTACGTCGCGAGGTATTTCTTCGTAAACTCATTATTACATAAAAATAGGTGATATAAAAGTTAATAGCATTAACCCTTGACTCATTATCGAGGTAAAATACTTAATTAAAGTTTTACAGAAACGGACGGAAAAATTTAAAATTGGTACCGACGTGATAACCAATATTTATAAAATGGTACGTCCGTAGTGATCTTGTACAACAATTTAGTAATACCAGTATCAATACTATTTCAATCATTAATATATGCCAATTATGTATGGTATTATAATAATGTGTAGGTAACCCATTCTGACAAACTTAATAATTTTATAAGTAATTATTTTGTTATATTTTTTATAAACTCATTTATTAGCACACTTTCCACGTACTCGGAACATTTGCCACTTGTCCAATACAATGTTGCTTCATGTGTTTTCCTGTTTTCATGTACCGTTGCACTAATGACGACGCATGTTGTCGAGCAATGCTCCCAATGGGAGTTTTCACGCAGCCACCCTTCTTCTTCATAGAGTCATGTAACTCTAGAGGTTCCATCGCTATTGCGTTCGAAACTGGGGAAAGCGAGAAAACTATGTAGTACGATTTGAAACATAAAAACAATAAGTATTAATTTTGTTTTTTAGGTTCGTTGTACATATAACAACAATAAGTATTATTATTGTTTTATGTACAAAACATTTATACATAATCTTAGCGTACCGTCATGGTGTAAATGAATTCGTCCATATGTGTCCCTTACGTAAAACCTTTTGTATATTTTTCTTTGCTTATTATTTTTGATATAAAAGCAAATGATAATCGTTCAATTCTAACATTTAAATTAGAAAATAACAAAGAATAAGATTGCCAGTGTAGAAATTACTAAAATACGTTATTTAAGTTTTTATATTATACATATTTTAGGCTATTTATTTTTTATACCCGTTTGTGTATACCGCAGATTAATGACCATATATTATGGACACTTGAAGGAACTAATTATTTCAATTATTTTGAGTATTTTATTTTGAGACGTCGTCATGAAGCGGCGTTTTAACTCTTAGATATTTGTATTAGTCTGATTTTACCCTTAAATAAATAAGATTTCTTTATATTTTGATAAAATTTAGATTATTTGCATACCTCATTTTACATGCAATGTAAGACTATGAACTCTTAGTGCAGTGGGCCGATTCTGTTCCTTCATAAATCTGGATACATAAAAAATATGACTTCCCACTTAAGTTTTTACTACCTTAATGACCTTCGATTTTAATTATTGCCCAGCTAATTACGACATAATTTAGCAACGAAGAAGTAATGTTTTAATTGTGCAGCGGCCACCGGCGACATAATTATTACATTATCTGACCCGAAAACATAATAACGGGGAAAATGTTTTAATTAACGGCAACATCATATTTGGACTTTAGGAAAGTCGTTTTGAAATCGCATGACGGCGCCGATGGCGAATGTCAGTAGATCGCGTGCGATTCTGGAGCGAAATGGTTTTCGAAGGAGCACACCGATTTCGCAGTTTGTTGTTTAAAATTCGAAAATGGGAAACAAAAAGAGATCCGAGGGGCCAACCGCCGCGGCCTGCCCACCCAGTCGGCTGGCTGCGTCGGCTCGCAAAGCCGCTCCACCGCGGTCGTTGGCGAATACCGCCAATTCCTCTGCCATACCTTTCCCTAGCTTACAGGACTTATAATCCCCCAACAATACAAACAACTTTTCACCCTACGCTCTTGAAAACTGAACCCAAAGTCCACCGCACTCGTCGTAGCTAATTTTCCAACAGAGATAATGATTAAATTGTTTCGGCATGTCAAATCAAACGAAATTATGCTGTTATATCTTGTTTAATAGCGGTACGTTTATGTTTGTTTCGTACATACCAACATGGATACCCTCGAGTGAGATTTCTCTTTTAATGTATATTTTAAGAATTTTTCCTTTGTTTTCGACATGGATTTTGGTCTATGATGTAGTTTCTTTACTTATTTACTATGATTTAAAATAGGTAAAGTGGCAAAAAATAGACTTTGCTAAAATATTTTACCTACCTTCAACTAATAAGAAAAAACATAGGTAATTGATTTGAAATAAATACTTAATAAATTTCTACTAAGTAAAAAAGAAGACATTTTAGTATGAAATAAGTAAAGTAACTTCTAAAATTTCATAAGACTTGTTTCAGAAAAAAATTCAAATGATACTCCATAGTAGATTTATTTACGTTTTTCTTTACTCATTGTACACGTTACTATTAGCACGAACTAAATACAATTAAATTATTAATAATATGACTGTTTTACCTCATTAGGAGTACCTATTAATAAAGCGGTTAGTTCACTAATTGCTTAATCATTATTTAACCACTGTTTAATACAGTTCATTAGTTTTGCGGTTTAATACTATAATGATTATTACTTAATACAAAAAGTACCTGGGGTGTGTTCGAAGAATGATATTTCAAGAACTAATTAGCTTAGTCTGTTAATATCGGTTGACTGTAGTGACACCAACACCACACCTATTTTCTCATTATTACACTACTGTGTGCTTCTGTACGATGTTGATTTGATTTGATTTGATTTGATTTGAGGAGCGTGCTGAACCAGATATTACCTTAAAACCTAACAACGCCTTCTGCGTTCATAGCCCCCCTGTAGAATTTTTGCTGTGTCGTAGTGCCATGTACACACACATGCACGAATATACAAACAACCAGACCCAGAACAGAAATCTAAATTCATCATTCACATGTCCGAACGGCAATCGAACCCGGGTAACCGCTCCGCCACGCGGGTCGGCGAAGATATACCTACGAATAGAACAAAATGTTTGCACTAAGTACTTTACAAGCAGCTCTTGCCACCCATAATAGGAGATCAAATCTAGATGATTTAGACATGTGTTGTCAACTACCATAATATGTAATGTCTGGCAGGTAGGTATTATTAGGATTTTACTAGACGCATTTGTCGCAAAACTCTACCAGCATAACTTCTACACTTCTATTACATATCTTTAAAAAAGATATCCAGAGTTAGCTAAACGGTAGAATTCTAACTTCGTATTTCTATTTGGAAGAAAAATTACATATATGTATAATAGCCTAACGTTTTGAGATTTGGTCTATTAATTTGATGATCCGTGAGTTGATAATTCTACTCACGCACTTCTCGTTTTTCGAATTTATGTGCTAATTCGAAATTAACTATCACTTGATTTAATGCTGATGAAAAAAATTATAATAAAAGCCACACGCTTAAAAATCTTTAATAAAATCCGAATTGGCTATTGCTTAAATCACTCTAACTCTGAGAGGAGACCCGTACTCAACATAAATAATAGGGTTGACGACTTTATTATATTACTCAAAATGTTCGTAAAATGATTAAATATAATCCATACAAATATCACTTTCACATGATAACATAGTCTACATTACCACACTTGCTTTAGTACACATATTTATATACAGTATATATAAAACGTACGTCAAGAAGAATAAATATTTATATGACATATCATAAGATGACCATGGTTTAACTAATGTTGAGAAAAAATCGTATTCGTCATAGGAAACGTTTTTGAGTGGCAGATTCCATAAAAGAATTGTAGTTTCCATACCTTGAAATACATGAGTGCATTCAAAAGTGAACCTATACCCTGCATCGCTGGTTTGACGTCACGGAATGTAACAATTTACTCTGAGGTGTAGTGCTTATCTCATTGTTAAGAATACATTACTCGCTTCGTACATTGTTTAACAAGTCGTCGGTATATACCAGCAATGTATGTTAAATCTGACCGCATCTAGGAAAAACGATACGAGTTCTTAAGTTTCGTAACAAGAACTAGTTGTTCATATGTAAACTTCCACACGGATCAATTCCGGAAAGGCTTGTGAGTCATAAACAATCAGTTATGATTTGCGAAATCTAGTATCTAAATCACCTACTTTTAAACTGGAGATGAATTGAATGTATATTTTGACTAAAGATATTTGTTTTAGTTTATTTATTATATCGGAGTTTATGTAGTTTTGATTAAACTTGTGATTAATTAATTCAAGTGTTATATTTAACTTCTGAATAATTATATTATTAAAGTTGTACCTAAAACAATACAAGTTTTCAACGATTTCCCGATATTGTACGTCTCTTACCATTAGAATAAAAGAACGCTCGATATTTACGTACGATTTAAGATTGGAGAGGTAATGCTTCAAAACTCTCCATAGAGTTTTCAAAAGAAAATTCGCATCTGAATCATTTAGTATTTTAAGTCCTTCATTCACTGAGAAATATACTTACTGTGTCCAGTCTATAATCAGAAAAAGGGCCAATAAATCTGGTTCATGCAATTATCTTTGAACTGCAAATTTATCTATTTATCAATATTTATTTATTTATAAATTCACCAACGAACATTACATTTAAATATAACACAGTGTCACATGATCTAAAAATTTACGATAAATGCACAATCACTTATAGGTATGAAAGTCATATTAATAAAAAAAACTTTGTAAACAATTGATAGAAAAAAATAGGTACACAACAAAAAAATCAATGACCTCACCTTCCTTTTTCTTAATTTTGTTACTGTCTTACTTTAATCTACTAAAATTGTATAACAAATGTTAATATTATTTTAACGAGCGTAACAAACACCATTAAATTTTCAAACCAGAGTAGTAATTATCCTTTACATTTGGTAACTTTTAAGATAAACAATGTGTAAGTTCGCTCTCGAACCAGAAAGGGGCGTATTGTTGACGTGCAATTTATCAAACAAAAATGCAATGATACGTCTATTGACACCGTAACTAAACCAAATTTCACGGTACACTCTATATTGTTGCACGCAAACGGCGAATATTATGCGTGTTCGTTTGTATTCTCGATAGGGTTGTCGAGTTTACCTGTTTAAATTATTTATTTTTAATCTTAATTTAAATACGTGTTAACGTTCATTAAATCTTATTAATTAATATTTGCATTTTTTTCTTAAACGGAGTAAAATTCTTAATTAGGTAAATAGGTATACATATTTTAAGTTAAATGTACGTTACTATTAATTAAAATATACAATGTTTCCATACTTTATTTCGATGATAAAACGGCGTATATTGAGGCCTGTTAATTTTCATCAGACATTGATGTAATATTTTTTTTAAATTTCTTATTTAACTTATGAAAAAAGATGAGTTAATTACGAACAGGAAATTTCCTGAAAAAAAATATATGCTATTAAAATGTATATAGGGTAGGTTAGTATTAATGGATAATTAGCAGCAACCCTAATGACCAATGTATAACCAACAATGCGACAATGCAACCGAAGTTTCTTAAGCAGTCGCACGCTAGTTTTTGTGGGGACGCTTTATAGACCTCCTCAGAGCGGTTCGAAACCTATTACCGTTAAAATAGAGACAAAGATTCGAAATAGAGCCTTTAAAACTGCCCCGATGGCCGACAATGCAAATTTATTGCGTCATATATAACCTAGTGAAAGTTAACACTAGCTTTGTTTTAGATGTTAACGGTAAATGCGGCTGGGTAGCAAAGCAGTGGCTTGAACAGGAGTTGTTGTTTTATGCCCCCAATAAACAGCTTGCAAAAATGGCAGTGTCCTTTTCATAAATCATGCGCTTGCTTTCAGTTTTGTAACGCATATTGCGAACACTTGAGGCGTTAATAGTCTATTGTAAATTACAGCTCTTATAACTTAGAATATAAAGCATTTAAACATCACGTATACCTTATTATATACAATAATAAGGAATAGGTGCCAATTAATAGAAAAAATATCATGCAGGAACTTCAATCGAGACGTAATTTGTTTTCGTTCCTGATGTCTGATTGCTTTTAGAATGTAAATCTTAAGTGGGAACGTATAGTCGTATATGTATGTATATATAGGTACATTTTATTCAATTTAGCGACCCATAGATTGTTGAACCGCAAACGTAAAGAGAGTTAAAAATTCAATCCGGGTTAGTTTTTATATGATATGGACTGTCGATAAAAGCATCACAGTACTAAACATTTTAATTAGATGACTTAATAGTAGCCATTCGATTGTTCCGGGTAAAAACCGGGGTGACCAAAAAAACGTGACAAACACAGTTTTTTATATACGTATTTAACAAATAGACACATACATACTACATATACTTACACACACACATGTCCGAGATTGCAGAATTCAAAATACGCAGAGTTCATTGTATCATAGAACTTAAATTCATGAATAATTTATTACATACAATAATATTTGCGTTCTTCATGTAGTCTAATTTCATAAATAATATTGTTTACAGCAAATCTACAGAAACAAATTCACAAAACATACTTATTCGATAACGTTCGTGATTTTATTGTTTAATTCACATTATTCCTTTGCATTTTTCTTAAAGGAAAATTATAGAATTACAGAATATTGACCCAATTAAAAAAAAAACATTTAATTGAATTGTATAATCATTAATTATGGTTTGCAGAAATATATAATATAGGTAAAGAAATTTTTAATTTTACAATTGCATTGGATAGTTAAAGGGAAATTTTAATTTGCGGAATTACAAAGTTGTCTTAGACAAATCAATCCAGAATTGCTTATTGAAATGCTTGTAACAAAATTAAAATACGGTGTGTACCTCAAATTCGTTTCACTAGATCATTGAAAGAAAAAAATGATGTCTCCATTCTGAATGTAAATGGTCGGCTCAGGTAGACTCACTCAGTTGAAAGCGTTTCAAGCTCATAATTCTGTCTTGTTGCTTTTTTGCGTTGTTGTGAAGTCCTGTTAAATACTCAATAAGATTAGTCAGCACGTAAAACGTTCTAATGAGATGTAAATGAGTGAAGTGTTGAATAAAAGTGTACCTAATATGTTATGGACGCATTAAAAGATCGACGCGTAATGACACATAAACGCGGCAAATTCAAAGTAGTAATATAACATAATCTTATGTTTAATGATGAGTTAAAATAACTATACAAAAACTATGATAAAATATTTATACATAAGTCTGTATAAAAATAACACTAAATATAATAAGCTAAATCCAAATTGTTGGCCTTGGGAAGAGTTCCCAAAACACTGGCATAAATAAATTACACAAAAATTCTTACTTAGTAGATTATTTATTGCAAAAAAAAAAACAAACGTCATTACATCCCTGGGAAATTTTTCCTTTTTGTATTACTTATCTACGACAGTTGATGGTTACTGAACCCTTGTGGTTCTCCTCTGGCCGCGCCACCACTATACCTATTTATACATTGTGTAGAGCAGGGCTCGGCACTTAGTGCATGTTATGTATCGTTTAGTTGACTCCAATTCCTAACAAAATCGAGATAAGAGAAACTCTATTTCTATTCTGTAATAATAATAACATCTCACTTATTTCTACCTTATAACAGCAGTATTAAGAGTTTATGTGGTCTGGTTTGAAAGGTGCGTTAAGGACACTTATACAAGCCATTGTAACTTAGTCCTCAGGTAGAACTAGGATCCTATCAGGGTTTGATTACAAAGACCATAGGATGGCCGTAGCACTTTAATATCAGTTACACAGAAAGCGTACAATCATAATATAATATAAGGACAATTTCTTCAGAAAGCAAATCATCTTTACATTCTTGTATCATGTGATATATGATCACATGGGAAAAACTAGTTTAAATTGCACCATACAAACGTCACTTGGAGTTCAGTCACTCGTATTAGTAAGAGCAAAGATGCTGATGATCTCCGCGGACACAAATGGAGAACGTGCCTTCAATCAGACATTAGATTCCTTCGTCACCGTGACGAAGCGACACAGATCAATTACAACTCTGGTCATACATTAATTCCATACGTCATACATTCATTGCTCTTAAACTAAAGTGACTCCTCTCTTAAACCATACACTCAGCATCATATGTAATTGAGTTTCTAAGTAGAGTGTAATCGTCATGGGGTTATTATGATTTCAGTTTAACGGGTTCCCTTTCATGAACGAGTCACTTCGCCATTATTAGCTGTGTGTTGTCTGTCTCAGTAATGTGGTTTTGGTATCAACTTTTAAGTAATTAAATGCAATTCACGCAGGAGTCGCATAAATTCGGGACCATACCTCCAAGGTGAACTCTGGTAATAAGAAATGATGATATGTTTTCTGAATAATAGTAGAGCATTCAGGTCACGTAGCTTGTATGTATATGGTTTATAGTGCGTTCTTTCATCAATAATTACTCAAGTCCAAATAAAAAAGAAATTGAAAATAAAAATATCACACGTGCCTAATTATATCGAAGAATTATTATTTGTATTATCTTTTATCTTTATATTTACGGTATTATTCCACTTCTTTAGTAAAGAAGTTGGTATTCTAATAATATTTTGTCGGGTCACTAAAAGGAGTAACTAGTTAACAGAAAAGATACGAACAAGTAACT
>DWPV01003237.1:0-15559 GCA_018251915.1 Urbanus proteus proteus | reverse complement strand
AGATTACAAAGGGCGAACTTAATGCCTAATGGCATTCTCTGCCAGTTAACCCTTGGCGATGGCGAAAAGTTGCGGTAGGTGTAACAGATTGGAATCAATCAATAGGAAAAGAAAATAATTTAAAAAAGGATAAAAAGTACTAAAATAATAGGAATACATATTATACCATTATGTTTTTTTTTGTATTTTATGATTTAACGCCAAGAAAATCACTTTAACACATTATATAATAAAACATTTACATTCAGTACATTAATAAAATCTCCGACGTCTCTATTTATTGAATAAAAGTTGTAGTCTATGTAAATATAAATATTATCAAATCACTTTAAATACGTTTTTGCGTCTGTAGTAGTGTACGTAATACATACAGTAAGTAAAACCGAAATAAACCGGTTTGCGCTAGCTACTGCTCATATGCGTACTCTCGCATAGTTGCATAAAAGTAACGTCAGAAGAGTGCCGTGTCATGCCAATTTGTTTATTATTATTTTCTAATTCGTTTTCTTCATTGTTTTTATTATATTTTAAGGAGTTTATAGTGTTTAATTTAAAAATTTAACGTTAAAAAATAGGTAGCTACAATAGATAAGTGCAATATTGGAACGATTAATATTAACGATTTCTCAGATGAAAGTGAAAACGAAGATTATTTCAAAATGTTGGAGTAGAAAAATTTCATGATAAAAATCACATTTGCATGATATTCAGTATTAACCTATTAAAATAAATGTTTCGTTATCTGCTGGCTGCTGCTGCTGCTGGCTATCAGTGCACACAAATATATAGACGTCCCTAAGTTGAATTAGCTATAAGAGTGTACGAGTATACCTAATTTCGTATTATTAATATTAAATTTAAACTAAAAGAAGTAAAAAAGCATACAAATTTAAATTTTAGCAGTATCTGGGTTTTTTTATTTAAAATAGTCTAAGTTACGCCATCGACTTCTGCTATCTTCCAGTAAAAGTCTCTTCAAAATCGATCCAACCGTCTAGACTCTAGGAGATTGCCGCAAATAAACAGACAGACAAAAAAAATATTTTTGTAATCTATACCGTGTACTTTTATTTGCATTTAGTTAAAAGTTGTTATTTTGACATTACAAACAGGCTCTTCAATTTTATTTATTTGTATATAAAATACATTTACTGTCGTATTTACAATAAATCAATGCAGTTAATCATAACTTATAATTAGTTTAATAAAAAAATGTTTTTGTGACGCTATTTTCTAGAATTATCATTACAACAATTATTGTGTTCTTGGGCACTATATTATATCAAAACAGATTTTAATAGGTACATCAAATAGTAACCTTCATCATACATTACACAATATTTTTTCACCCTTTTCACAATTCAGTTACCCTTTTTTTAAGGTTATTTTGTTTCATACAGTCTAGGAATTTCTCATTATTGTCCATATAATGAAAACAGGCGGCCATTGTTATCCATGCCGATATTCCTCTATTGTTTAGATAAAATCTCTGTGTAATCATATATCGTTGTAATCTGATGCCAAAGAGAAATAAAATGGTAATGAATCTTTTTATGTAAACGTACGTCACATACCAAAGAAGTATATAAATGTATTATAATTTAATTAACGGCCTATTGTAATAAAAAGGATTAGATCATATTCCACCACGTTAGGCTGAATAGGTATTTTAAAAACCAATATGTTACAACTATGTACGTAATGTTACAAATCTCAATTGTAACAATACGTACATATGTATGTAGTTGTTATTACTTCGTAGAGATATCCAAAGATCATTAAACTAAAGTATAATGTTATCATGATAAGAAAAGGTGATAGAACCTATTGTGGTTCTAATCCGGAGGATTATGCAATATTGTTCTGATGAGGGGTGTGGAAAGTAGGTTCATATAAATGTGGATACATAAGTATTAAGTAAATTGTTGTCAAGTTGGAATGCATCATCTATCTAAGGAAGTACATATCTAAGGCATTTCAAAATAGTCCTCAGCATTAGCAGCCAATGTAACCAATTTCAGCGAAGGCTGTGATTTTATTTGACGTTGATAAGAATAATTGACAGGAGGCACTGATAGATATTTTAATTGTGTTTTTATTTATATAAATCAGTGTGTTATCAATAAATCCAAGCTTTCAGTCTCGCACTGTACAGACTATTTATAACAAAGAGGCGCATGCTAAGCTGAGAACAATGCCAGTTTTTTATATTACGAATATAAAACGGGATCCAATCAAAATCAAGGCAATAAAAGAAACTGAATGCGTATTCAACTTCGATCTATTGCAGATTGGTGATCAGAAATGTGTCGTTCCATGACACAATGACAACTCGGATCTCTTTACTATATGTGACTACGGAATATCGTATATTTTGTTCAGAATCAATACAACCTGATATTTACAATGTAAATAATCCGCCATAGTGTAAGGGTGGAGTTATATGGAGTTTCTTACGCCGCTTCTTCCACATAAAGAATAAACCTTAAGTGATGGTAGGTTTTGACGTTCAAAAAATAGCAATATGCACACATTGAGATATATGTACTAACGTACTAGAGAAGCTAATTCGAACAAAAATAGTGTTCCATTTTACTATTATACCTTAAAGTTACTGCAGCCCTAAAACTAGTACTAATACTAATAGGTACTTTCTTATTAGATATATTTATCCTTTGAAACTACAGCGCTAGGTTTGCTACAATACTCAATAAGGTAATCCGCATAAAGACTATAAAAACAAAATGGCGCGTGATAATTATTTTTTGTATAAATTTTCAAATAATGAAATCTAGTAAATTATCGACGAAAAGTAACTTTTATGAACTTTATCGATTTTTTGAATTATTACTGCAGTATCTCAGCACGTTCAAGGATGTTTTATATAGGATACTAGTTTTTTTTATATTATTATATATATTAGGATTAGTTAAAAATAATAATCTATATATTATGACAGGATTATTCTTTTTAAATTTTTAAACGCGGGTGAAACGGCGGTGATCAGTTAGTGTGAAATATATGTCTTAAACCGTAAACCGTACCTAAATATTAATTGCGCGACAATATTAGCCATAAATCGAAAATTATGAAAATGTTAAAAAGAAATAAACCTAGATACTTAACCATGTTTTATTAAAATCTTTTTTTCAATAAAAGTTAAAGAAATGGAGATTTAAGTATCTCTTACTAAACACAAAATGAAATTAATATTTGGTTGTTTTTTATTTTATAAAACTACACAAGTTGTATTTCAAACTAAAGTTCCATTCAAGTTTTTAAGTCACTTATGTAAAATTGAAATGTCTGTAATGATTCTCCAGCAACTGAAATAGTTTAAAAGTAATCTAAGTTTGAAAAGTACGTACATAAGAAGCTTAAATGTCTTAGTAGTTTGTAACTGGGCATAACTGCCGCCTCAAACTTAAAAAAAACGCAATATATTTATAAACTTCAAGTTTGATTGGTGTATTGTCGAATACTTTTAATGCCGAACAATTAACTATTAAAATTATAGCTAAATCGCTCATTCAATGTATGATTGCGTCCTGCTGCAAATGGCTAGTAATTACCTGAATAATATTTGACGAAAGGAAGTGCACCCGCGTTGAATATTTTTAAATCATTTATAGGCCTTCGACAAACTTAAGAGGCCAACAACGATTTTCTCTATAGTTAGCGCAAGGGAACATAAGACCAATTTAATACAAACCGAACCCAAAATTGCTTAATTTTGTATTGTAAGATCAACAATTGTCAACGAATAATTTAACCTTTGAACAAATTTACGAGTAATGTTTTTTTCTTCCACGCAGTTAACGAAATCTGACAGTAGGCGAGTGGTGCTACACCAGGTGACCCTCAAGTCTTCGGGACTGTACCGTTGCGAGGTGTCGGCGGAAGCGCCAAGCTTCGCGTCTGCCGCAGGAGAAGGCAGAATGGAGGTTATATGTACGTACTAAATATTTTTGTAAGGTGTAATAGATGTAGCATGAAGTCCACCTGATGATAGGTGGCCACTATGGACACCTGTAACCCTAAATCTCCCTAGATAATACAAGAATTCTAACTGAGCTCGATCACGAATCATTGCTGCCTCCTCCTACATTGCATTATGTTTGAACGTACCGGACTAATCCCTTCTCATAGCCTTCAACCTAGAACACTTTTATTGTGAGATAGCAAAGATGTTGCCGTTGTCGTACCACAAATTACCCTTAATATAATACACTAAAATGTTCCATATACTCGTAAGCCAATCTACAAATAGTAAGTACTTATAACAATATAGATCTACTCTCTGATATTTAACGACAGAGCATACGGTAATAATGTCATTTATTTTCCCCATGTCAAGGTTCTTATCCAACAAATTATTATGGTCGTTGACTTCGTGATACGAATTCGTGTAATGTTCTCAGTAGATTGATATGGATTTGTCGAATGCTTTTACGATTATTATTTTCTAAGTCTTCTCTTTCTACGCTTTGTTGGAGCGAATAAGAAATGAACTTGACTATTGGCTAAGTATATTTTACATGGTAACACATATTATACCATTACAAAATATTAATACATTTATGAATATTTATTGGGTAGAAGTTTTAAGATTTTTTTCATTCATATTATAGCGTTGCGTGCACACTTGTAAATACTTTACAAATTATTTTCCGAAAGATAAAATTTACATAACACTGCATACAAAAGTATTATGATGAATTGACAAGAGGTAAAAAAATTCAAATACATTTCTTATTTATTAATTAATTATTTTCAAGTACACTTCTTACTGACATGAGTTATATCACCGTTCCGTTTTTCCCAACATCCGTCTTCCTGTTATCAGAAAATGTTAACGGATAAGCGAGCAATTACTTTTATGTGCTTTTTATATCGCCCTACAATCCATCTTTCTCCTTAATTGTACCTTAAGGATTATAGTTTCCAGCTTAAATGATATTATCCAATGAGTTGGTAAGAATCGCCCTAATATGTAATCTAATTATGTATGTCTAACACTTTATTTATATCTAAAAAAGGAGATTGTTATTGTTATTTTTATATAATTATTATTGAAGTAGCAAAACGGGCATGCTGTCCACCTGATGGTAAATTGCCACTGCCACCCTGGCATCTGTAATTAAACCCAGATAATAATACACACCTGACCAGTGACGGCCACAGATGCATTGCTACCCCTGAGAACTATGCTCGAAGACCTCTGATAAGTATACTTTCCTTATCACATACTTCAGATGTTATATGGCAGAAATACGTGTGGTAGGGTGCAGCCAGAATCGAACGACAAAAGGTTCTACCACCTTTCTAAATTACAAATAATTATAGATTATTTATTTTATTTTAAAAGACTATCACTATTGCGCAATGTTTCCTTAATAAATAAGTAGTGGCGAAAGAAACTCCATAACGCACACTTTTTTTTTTATCTTTAATATAGAATATTGATTCATTACCTTCAAGAAAATAGAGCTGGAGCTATTTTATAAAACACACATTATTACCATCAAGTACGTAGTCCCTTATTTTGCGCTTTACACAGCGTTTGTTTATTTCATAATTATTTTTCCACTAGTTCTTTCAAACTAAATTAAGACAATTGAATTGAATTTATACAATAATTGTTTGGGCTACTAAAACATATTTAAGAAAAGAAAACGCGAGTCAGAATGAAACTAGAATATTGTACTACATATGTCAAAATAAGTCTGAGCACAGAATACAGCGCAGCTGAAATGCTAGGTCAAGAGATTCAACACTTCCTGATTCACGAACCAAAAATTCATTTCCCGTTGTCAAGGAAATGTTACGGTACCTACATTCCAATTTATTTTCCGTTTCAATAAGGCCGCTAGTTTTATGTAAAATTCATATATATTTGTCACATATTCTTATTATTTTTAATTTAGTGATTATTGTAAAAGCAAATATCGGAAGAAATTAGAATAATTTTTTAGTAATTAACTTAATAAATATTTTACTGGTTAAACAAAATTATTCATTTATATTAGCTATTATACAAGTACCTTTTGTATTTTATTAATGCCAATTGTAATATAACAACTACCTAAGTTAGACTGTCCCTCGTGAATGTCTTGCTCTATGTAAAAAAACAGCCTCTGCTGAATTTAGATTATTATTCTACGAATGAAACTAGAAGCTGAAGGTGAAAACGGTGCCGCCGCAATCATACTAATAAATAAATACTACGAGTATTATATTAATGTATTATACGAGTAACATATTTTATTTTGTCGCAGTAAACAATACTGCGTTTAAAAATTTCGAAAGCTAATCGTTTAAAAAGGCAACGGAAAACAGTTTAAAAATTGTACAAAATGTTTTACCGGACATACATAAATGACACATCGTTTCATAGTTATTGAACGTTGCAATTGTTGCTTCATTTATGCAGAAAATACAAAAATGATTACCATTTGGTGTTTTACTTGTATAAACTTTAAAATAGACTTATTTTAATTATTTCGTATACATACAATACAATTTAACAAACACAAAATAATATAATAATACACTGATATAAACAAATTATGAGTATATTATTATTTGAGTATCAAATATTTTATAATTTAGCATTGGAGCAGCGTGGTGGAGTACGCTCCAAGACTCTTTCAGTTGCGGGAGAAAAAACGAGCCCAGCCGTGGGACATAAAAAGGATTGCGACGGCGACTTTATATTTATATCACACGAAATAGCGATATAATTAAATAAATAGAAACTTCATTATATCCAAAATAGTTCTATACATTCATTGGACGGTAACTATTACACTATTACAGCGCATGTGCATTCTATGTTATGATAAAGAAAATGGAAAATTAAAGCTAGAGAGGTACCTACCTTAAAAGTCTTAATGGAAGCAGTAAGCCCCTTATCAGAATACGGAGGCCGCAGAAGGTGACGTGAGTTTGAAGAATTCAAAGGAAACGTCGAATAATTCCCCCATAATATACTCCAACTACAATCCTTGAGTTTGACACTGTTGAACATAAAATATTTATAATGACGATAATATTGATTTGTGTTATGAAAATACACACAAAAATCCAATACTCATCAAATCACAATTTTATGATAATTTAAAAACTGATGACGTTTAAATGCAAAAAAATATTTGAAAACAGAGAGGAAAATTAGAATTGATTTTGTTTTATTTTTAAATTTAAATAATTACAAGTTTTGTTTTTATGTAAACTGCCAGCATTATTTTTACTGCCAGTATTGAATATAATACAAATTATTATTTTAAAATAATACCTAAGTACTTATAGTAAACTTATATATTTTTATAATGCAAACAATACTTAATATTTATTGTTTTTTATTTATTAAAAATGCAAGCACCGATTTCCAGACAATGTTATAGACGTCATATTTTTTATGAAGGAAATGTACAGAGGGAAGTAACACAAATAAAATATGAAGAGTTAATTTTTAATATCCTCTTTATTAACATTTTTTTAACTTCGATACATGTTCTTTTTAAAATCTAGGTACATATATATACTATTTTTTTGGAATTAATACAAATGCGTTTATTGTAACTTAAACCTTAATGTACTTTTTAGTTGTCATTAATAAATTATTTTTTACGAATTTACGAACGAGTTTAAGAATAACGTATGTATTAGTTAACTATTAGGAAAAGGTTTTTATTTAACTATTGATATGTTATTTATTTTTAAAATAGATCTACCGCGGGAAGGACCAAGAATAACTGGCAACGAACAAGAGAACAGAAAAGGAGACTCGTTATTTTTAAATTGCACATCAGGCCGGTCATACCCGGCTGCAATATTAAGTTGGGACCTCGATGGAGAAAAGGTAATTTTAATTTTTTACTATCGTATTGAGCAATGAATATGACAGTAATTAATTTAATAATGCTAAAAATAATATATATTTTTTATATTGTTTTACGGCCATGGATTCAAGTATTTATAGCATATTCTTCATTCATATTCAATTTAAATGGAATAGTACAATGATGAAAATGAATGAATGTAAAGTAATGGATACTTTATCAGGACTTTTTCATGTTCACTTTCGTACATAAGTGCATGTTATCGACGATAAAGAATCAACCATTTTTACGCATAAAATACGACAAACAGACAGGCAGATTTTTTTATCGCATTTTTGTTATAGGTATCGTGTATACTTTCATATGCTTTGAGTAAAAAGTTGTTATTTTGAAATCACAAACATATATTGAAATTTTATTTATTAGTTTAGAAATTTAGAAATATATAATATACCAGAATTTGATCCTTATAAGCAACACTATCAGATGGCGCTATAATACAGGTGTGTTTTTTTTTCAAAATCGGCCTCGTAAGTCCTTTCAGCATTTTTCGCTATCGCTATTGCTTATAGTTCTGGTTTTCCCCATCCACGCACTTTTTGAAAAATTCACCCTGTATATATGGTTAAAATCGACGTCGACGTCAGTCACAAGTCACAACGTAGACATTTATGCAGTGCAACGCGCTGCGGATTCATGTTTGCTTCAATATGACTGGATAGAGGCATTGTTTGTAACATATTTTTTATAACACATAAGTAGCATAAAGTTCAGCTAATGTTCAAAGTGGCTACAGCCGGCCATGGACATCTATAAAATCAACCCCACATAAGATCAGTAAATATAAGTTACGTAAGGTTAGATACAAATCCGTTGCGCCTGAGGACTAAGTTAGAATGCCTCGGATAAGTAGGTATAGGTATGTCTCCTTTACTGCAGCCAACCAGAATAAAACATCGAGCGCTTGATACGTCTGTTATTAGGTAGAAATATGAGGGACGGTTGACGTTAAACCACATTCTATCACCTTTAACGTGGTACATCAATGTTCAACCCTCAGCGGCATATTGATTTGTGGCACATATGCAGTTGTATAATTCTGAGATTTGCGGTAAAAACGATATTAGGTACACCTATTTCTGTGTCGTAAATATCTTTCAATGCATTTAATTTAGTCCGAAATAACTGTAGAGTCGCATTTTTAGCTTATACATTGTTTAAAAAAGTATTCGTCCTAAAAAATCTAACACTGCGTAAAACAATGAAAAAGTTTTGATACGTTTTCGAACTCGTACCTGTATAAAATCCTACAGGATGGGTTAGGATATCAGCGCGAAATTGGGAAAAGGGTACCAGTTTTGCGGAAATGTTTTGAAAGCGCTACTGTAAATGCATGTTTTGACCCAGTTGTTAGTGAACGCTGAACTACAGGCACGAATGATAGACATACTGTTAAATGATACGAGTACAGAGTAATTGTGAACATTAGTCTGAAGAGTGACACTAATGGTTTTCTAGATACGTTTTCTAGTTTCATGCAACATTATTTATCGCATAGGACCCAGTTGGCTGGGATTTTCTTTCTAGATTAATTTAGTCCGGATCTTAAAAATTAAGGTCTCTAAATGATTTAACCACAATTAAGATTTATTAATAACCTAATTAGGTATTAAAACCGACTATTAAAACGTGCTCTCCAAAGCTCTAAATTATCTAAAATATTATCTAACCAAAATCGATCGATTGCCCAATCTAACTAAAATTGATCGTCTGTCTCGTCTATAGATATAGGATGTAAAAGTTGTACAACGACAAATAAAACGTGTTGCCGAAATTAAAACTGCGTATTTGAAATGTCATGGTGACGTCCTACCTTACCTACATGATGCAGGGGTACTTCTAGTCTAAACCATACGAGTTGGCTATTCGATGCTTACGAATTTAAAACGATTTTAATACGATGAAAATGTTGACGTTGAATGGTCGACCCGGTCGACCTTAAAGGTGCAGGAGTTCTTCAAGCCTAAGCCGTAGACATTAGGAATTTGATGCTTACGTGTTAGGGTCTTAGGCGAAGCCTTTTGACCTTGAAACAATGTTGAGCTTGAAATCTTCAAGCCTGCGATTCATGCGTCATTTATGGGTATATTAAGATATTTTGAAGTTTTAAGAATTTTAAGCACGCACTATATCATGAAAATATTTCCTTAGCGTTTGTTTGTGTAGAAAAGAGGGAGTGGACATTACAAGTATAACGTTTAAGTTTAGTTATATAAAATATATTATATGAGCGCCGACTCCAGGACTATGTACTGAAATAACATTTATATAAATTGATTAAAAAATATTCACAGGACTTATAAGAGAAGAAAAATTACTTAAATTCCTGCTTGATTCCCCATTAACAATACCGTTACAACAATGCCCGTTAAATGCAAACCTGAGTAAATCTGTGTACAAGAGTATGGTGCACGACGTCCTCTTCACTACGGGAGTACGGTCCAGGACTCTTCTGGAGCATACCTACTTCATTACGCTGCCCTCATGCGAATCTATGGAGGATGTCGGATGATTTGCATGCGGTGGGATGTATGCCATCTGAAAACAACAACCGATATATCAATTGACTGACCATCTATTTATACGTTACATTGACTTAGTTATTTTCATTCAATGTGATTGGATTCTAAAATAATAAATATGTATACAACAACAGAAACAATCCAATCACACGATGATAAAGTTACATTCTATGCAAATAACAATTTTGCATAACTTGATATTTGCATGTAGTGCCCGCGTGCTTTCAAAAAATATTTATGATCAGGCACGACTTCATCCGATTTATTCTATGAAACATTTTAGGTTATAAATGTTGCTTTTGTACAAAAATGTTTACCCGATTTGTTATCCTGACACGTATCTGAACTCTGAATATTTTTTCTTCGATACAAAAAATACAGTCAAGGTTACAAAATAATTCCAAAGGAAATAAAGAAAGTACAAATATAAAAAATTCTCTCGCGAGACTTCCTAACTGATATTATCCAAAAAAGTGTAAACTTAAAAATCCCAACGCAGCTGACCTAAATTAAGATTTCGCTGGAAGTTGAAACTTTTAAAAAGTTATAAATGCCCTACTGATTAACAATCTGTTAGTGGCCGTAATTTCTCTGAACTCCTATTATATTTTCCCTCCTCAACCTTTGTTCCAATTTTTGTTCTATGTCTTTGTTTTATCGAAGTATTCGGTTTCCTGGGGCAAAACACGATCCTTTGTTTCGGCATAGTCTATTTTAATTTAATTTGCGTTATTATTCTTTGGGACCGCTTCTTTATCAATCTTATATTTTGAAAACAGATCACGTTAATTTCAAAATTTTACTTTTAATAACTAATAGTTATGTCGCTGTTGACAACAAAGTCTACTTGGCCACGTAACTTTATAAAAGTAAATATTTTAATTCTAACAACTTACAGCCAATAGTATCCCAGTATCTACTAGATCAGTGATTATTCATTACTAAATTGCATTTACTTGACAGGTAACTGACCCAGCTCTTCTGGTGGAGTACCCACCAATACAACACTCACACGGCCTCCTCTCTACGGCGCTAGGCCTCCGCGTGCCGACTGGGCGGACCATGCAAGTCCGTTGTACAGCTAGAGTTGCGCCTTCGTGGCGGGAAGGCAGCGAAGCTGTCGTCGGCAACAGTCAACTATCAGATAGTAAAGAAGCTATGTTACTCGGTAAGACAGGAATGTTTTATTTTATAGTGTTTTTTATAAGAAATAAATTATATATTTGATGTCAAGTTACCATTAATATTAGTGAACATCTATGTATAGGTACTTTAATCGTAGTAGGATTGTAGGATTGAAATTCAGCTTCCACTAGCTCATATTCTGCCAATAACAATAGCATTGAATGTTTGCGTGTTCTGGTTTGTAAGGGATTCATTCGATAGTTAGTTTTGTTCTATAGTTTTCCATTTTAGGCTGCAAAGGTAGCAACTCGTCTATAGTCGAACTCCGATACGATTCTTGTCTGGGCTTGGTCGCACGTCGCTCGTCTGTGTACCAGAACAGTGATCATTTACCATAAGATGGACTGCACGCTGGCCTGCTACTTATAATCTAAAAAAAACAAATATAACGTAGTTACCTAACTTAACAACAAGTCGAAATTAGTACCTACACTAAATACATAGATAATAATAAAGTGTAAATTGAAACATTTGAAAATAGCCCTTTAAAATCTAAACCGTTGATATATAAAGCAGAAATGAGTTTTGTTATATAAAAGTAATTATTCTCATATTACCCCAGTAAGCAGGTGCACAAAGCATTATGAGCAAAGCTTCTAAACTTGTAATACCTCCACTAGACTGTTATTAATCGATCACGCAATAGTTCACTTCTAAAACGTGATCATGTGGCAGGAAAGAACTTTTGATCTTATGTGTTCTATTTTCCATTTAAAGCTTAATATATCACATGCTTGAATACACTGTGGGAGTCATAAGTTCATAGAATGCGTTAGCAATACCTAACGAAGTTTCTGAAGTAAGCAATACCTGTTTCGAAGCCTGTTTGGTTCCATTTTAGGAATTATTACACTATAACAACATGTTTTTATATAACCAATAATCATTCCACAACTGTTTGTCCGATTTTTATTTTTAAAGTAGATGCTTTACAGAGTTCTTTTTGAACGTCAATTAAAATCTACCACATCTTCGTAAGGTGTTTCGTTATGAACACCAGCGGTAAAAATACTCCAAAACACACATTTCTTAATAGGTACTTAAAGTATCATTTACAAAGTCAGACAACAGAGCATCAGACTATACAGTTGCTTACGATTACAGTGCTCTTTGAAAGTATAGATATATACGTAATAGATTTAACCATTTAATTTCAGAACTTTACTTAGCACTTGCAAGAGTTCAAAGACGAGTAATTACAAAAAATATGTCACGAAAACAATAAAATTAAAGCAAGTAACGGAAGAGATGAGATTTGACTTGTCCGCAAATTTAGCGAACCTGTTAAAGAGCTAAATCGTCCGGATATAGACCTGTCAGTTGGTTAACCCCGATTCAAAGTTTAGCTGGCGTTTCTGGCAGCCGCGGAATGAGCGCCATAACTATTAATGATGCTTTAGGTATTATATGTACATTTTTGTATCAAAATTAAACTAAACTAACTTACTATCAATCTTGGCTATGAGTAAGTTATTAGGTATATCTTATATTGTAATATTAAAATCCGAAACCAAGAATTCAGTCACATGGAAGCAACCATGTCGACTGTCAAAAGCTACTTAAGGTAATTTAATATAGTGAAAACAATTGAAAAAAAAACTTGCAAGAGGTATCTATTATTATTAAATGACCCGCGTTGCGGAATAGTTACCATACGCAATTGGGTCCCGGGTTTGATTCCAACCAAACAATAATCTGAATGAAAAATTTAGATTTCCGTTTTGGTTCTGGGTGTTTATGTAACCGTGTATGTGTGTGTTCATGTGACACAGGAGAAAACCCTAAAGTGGTATTTGTCTCATTTTTTTCTCATATATTTTATGATAAAAGTAACCGATTGTCTGAAAACATAAATAATCCACGTAAAATATATTTGCCACCTTTGACGTTGAATTTCTTTTTTTGCAGGTGTGGGATTGATGTAACCTTTATACATTTCATTTATATTGGTGTTCCAAATATTTGTACTATTTTTTAGCTCTGTGCAAGTAATCTTTACCCCGAATTACCTTACCCAAACTTTTACAGATATATTGACCGGTCAAATTCAGAGTATGGCAACCCTTATCTTTGACCAGATTTTTACAGGCAACTCTATACTATACTACTCACAATAAAGTTACCTCCATTTCAATGTGTATATAACATGGTAAACAGCTCGGTGGAATTACTATCAAAAACTTACTTCTTTGTACGCTGGCAACCCGGACTAGTGACCAAAAGAAAGTAGGCAACCCATCAATTCCATATAGCAAATGTGAAAAACTTTCAGAATTTTAGACAAAAGACGATAGTTTTAATATTCACGAATATTTATTTCACTATGTTATAAAATTTATTTTTAGGTACAGGTAGGTAGGTACAGGTAGCTACCTGTACCTAAAAATAAATTTTATAGCATATACGGTGCTCAAATCACTATTTGAGTACCGTATATGCTCTAAAATTTAATCAAATAATTATTGTAATTAGCGAATGTCCTAGCCTATCCTTTTTCCCATACTTTAATTTCATTATTCGTCAGACACATCTATTATGTGTGAAAACTTTACCGAGAACAATATTTATGGAATAACTTTTAAATACATATGTTCCTACAAACCAAGATGTCGATCATTTGTCTGTAAAATAAATTATTTTCATTGATAAATATTAAAGTATAGATGGGAAAACGATTTATAACATCTACCGTCATATTAATAAAGAATGGCATTTTACTAGCGCTTCCATGATCTAGAATTCTAGACAATAAATCACCTGGTCTAATGACTTGTCAAAGAACCTCTTCGGTGCAAACACATCGTTACGTTTGAGCTTTTACTAGAACCTTTTAGGGCACTGCTATTAGTCATGTATTGAATTATGTTTGAATAGTTCTTTATAAACAAATTCGATGTAAAAACCCAAGGTGAATGACTTTACATTCATTGAGTTTAAATACTATCAAATAAATTTGAAGTACAGTTTTTTTACACATACATCTTATAATTAACTATTTACATTTTTAATGATAACTTTGGAGTGCATTTCAATAAGTCATAGTTTGTTCAATTGCAGATATTATGATATAAAACAAAATACACCAATGTTATCATCTTAAATAAGAATTGTTTATTTTTATTAGAGTTGCTACGTCTATGAATAAAAAATGTACTTCTTACTTACTATTATTACTCTTTTATCTGTAAAATAAATATAATATTTTATTTTAATCAAGTACTTACTCGGTTAGTTACTCGGCCAGTTAATGAAGAAAAAGACTTGCATAGCACATTGAACATTATGAAGACCTACCTACCATAAAAATTGCTATACCAAAATTATTATTTATTGAAATACTTACATTTAGGTCTTTTTCAGACGCAACGCCCTTATTATTATTTTTGTCCTATAATAACATTTGCAAGCACCGTTATTTTTAGGTTTAAAAATCTAGCAGAGTTGAGCACTAATAAAATTGTCCCTTAATCCTCATTGAAAAGTTACATGTCACCTGAGGCCTATCTTGAGTAGGATTTCAATTGTAACTGAGGTTAATTTCAAATAATAATAGGTGGAAGTAGCTACTTAACTTTAAGTTAACGTTATAATTGTACGATAAATTAAATTATTAATATTAATTAGGTGTCAGTCCAAATCTTGCATCTCTACGTGGACGCATTGTCTAAGGACTACTGGTTTTAACATACAGTTAGTATGTGTGGCAATATAATTTTGCATGGGCGCTGTCCTCTTATCGCATGACATCCCATATGCGGATAATGTAATTCTATGGCCACATTAGTCACGCCAGATGCTGTTGTACATTTCAGAACACAAATGGCCAATTGTTATACAATTATTGTGCTAATTTCAAAGTCATTACTAACAATAACAAAAAAATAAAACCGACTTCCTAGTCACAAAAAAGGAAAAAATAATTAAAATCGATTTATATAAATGT
This sequence comes from Urbanus proteus proteus, assembly GCA_018251915.1. Lineage (NCBI taxonomy): Eukaryota > Metazoa > Arthropoda > Insecta > Lepidoptera > Hesperiidae > Urbanus > Urbanus proteus. The sequence continues at coordinate 5 of DWPV01003237.1, read as the reverse complement.
TATTT